>CAOLHI010005625.1:0-60430 GCA_948474755.1 Ctenosaura bakeri
TAGGGATGTAGTATATTTAGTAATTTTCTTCTTCTCAGCGTGAAAGCTGACATATCAAGACACTATGAAACACAATAAAATAAAATAAATAAAAATAAAATTAGGTGAAGCAAGTATTTTGATCCCTTTACAAAAGTAAAAAGACCAGCACTTTTCTGTCAGCAGATGCAACAGAAAACAAACATTTTTGCACAAAAAAGTGCATTTGTGCACGAAAATGTTTGTAAAATTTTCACCAAAGAAGTTCTGAAATGTGAAAAATCATCAAACATGCAGTAAAATCCTGGTAATCTCACTCAGCAAGGAGAAAATGTTAATATTTTTCATTCTCAGGAATGAAATAAGCAAAGATTTATACATAAAAATGTAAACATGAAAGCCTTCATAACTATCTAATTACTTGTGAATCAGACACAACTAATGATGATGTGGATTCCTGGGAGCTAATTCCTAGAACTTACAAAATGGAAACAAAAAAGGTAAGAAAGTCCAAGAGAACCTCTTGTTGAGAAATTTGGAAAGTGATAAAGTTCTTGGCATTTTTCTCCATAGCTTACTGTCATTATTCTCTATATTCTTTCTTGCATTGCTTTTTTGCATCCCAAATATTGCAAGACAAGAAGTTCAATCCATCCACCAACTACAAAGAGCTCAGCAGAACTTGCATCTACCCTTTGTCCTCACTGCCACTCTCCAATATAATTTCATTTTTTTTGCATTTCTGGGGTCTTTTTCATAATCTATAAGTCAGCAAGTGTGGATTACCTACTGAACAATAGTGTTTTCTAATACAGTTTCAAGATAGAGACCTTTGATTTTAATTCCTAGAATTAATTTTTTGTTAGGATAAGGCATATCTCAACATCATTTCCACATCTGTGTGATTGAAAGAGGCTATCTAAACTGTACAAGGAGTGATCTTGTATTAAACTACTTTGCAAACTGGCAAGTAGAACAAAGCAGAATGAATCAAATTAGCCAGGGCAATGGGAGAGGAAGGGAGTAGAAAATAATCTTTATTGTAAGAAATACAGATTGAGAAATTTGGTTTATTATTATCAAGGTAACAATTCCAACAAAATCCAACAAATGCTGCCATATTTATGTAAGGAAATTAAATTCAGCTTTGGTGTCTTTAAATAGGCTGGAGATGCAGGGAAAACTGTTAACAAAGAAAGACGCAGAAAGATGTTAACTTTGGCATAGGTGATGAAAAGGTTTGAATGAACCACAAGTTAATGCAGATGGAATAATTTCATTCTTATTTAAATTAATGATAGGAACAATCTAATAGTATTGTTTGCAAAAGCTCTGGGAAAGTCTTTAAATTGGGGTGGGGGGGAGAGAGAGAGAGAGATACATTTGTCCTATTTACATAATGAAAGAGTGTGTGGGCATCAACTGCAAATCATTTACTACAGGAAAAGATTAAAGAACATACACTTGCGCACTCACTCACACACACACACACACGTGTTATCCTTTCTTAAACTAGGGAAACAAATGGGTGCTTTTCAATAGCAAACATACGTAATCACGTAATTAACAATTCTATGGTTTCTCAAGTAATTTTGTCAAGTTAACAACACATTTTAGCACTTATCACTAACTGAAGTCTTTGTACTATCACAATACATAAAGATGCTTTTGTGAGCCAGTGCTGTACTGATATGCCAGGTTCATTGACCTGAATAAGCATTCAATATGTTTATTCCTGTTACCCAGTAACTCCTTTCCTTCAAGCGGGGATGGGGAACTGGTGGGGGCTCCACTATCTTCCAGAGGAGCTGGGAGGGCTATACCAACCTAAACACACCTCAACGTCTACACATACAGATGCACACACACATACACACACAAAGAAAATTGGCTCCAATGTCTTCCTCCTGCCTTCTAGGGAATATGGGGAATAATTCTGCGACAATTTTCACAGTCCTTGTCCATTTAGGGCAGAGAGTATAGCCCTCATGTGTCCCAATTTGGCAAGGACAGTCCCAATTATGGCATTTTGTTTTCAATTTTGAGTGGGGAGGGTACCAGGGACTCTGTTGTTGTGTGCCTTCAAGTCATTTCTGATTAATGGCAACTGTAAGATGAACTTATCATGAGGTTTACTGAACCAAGAGTGTGTTATACACCTGAAGTCACTTCCATGGCTGAGCAGAGATTCAAACCTTGGTCTCCAGGTTCACAGTCCAATGTTCAAACCACTACACCACACTGGCTCTCAGATTCAAAGACACATGTAAAATATTCAGTGGATGAATCCACCTTAATCCATTCCCTTTTCTCTTTCTCCCCCTTAAAAAGAATATTACTACAACAGTGCAGCTGCCAAAACAAGTAGGCTTCATGTTTTCTAAATTGTATAACAAATCTTATTTGTTAATCATTGTTTACCCTTTAACAATGCTCCCACTCACAGAGATTGCAGAATCCATTTACACATACTTATGACTAGAGATCCAGAAATTTGGGAGAGAGAAAACAAGATTTTTAATAAAAACAAACTCCTCATTTGTTACAATACCTTTCCCAGCAGCAGCAAGGACGTATCACCAAATTCCCTATATATAACAGGTATATCCAAAGCATAATTTTTTAAATGCATCAAGTATTTCTCTAGGGTTTTCTTCAATCTGCACCATGTTTGCAAGTTGGCCAAGCTGTTCTGCTCCTGATTTACTGTACAGGAAGCAGCACTCCATCACTGTAACTAAGCTTGCTGCTTCGATCACATTTTTGCTCTCCCTTGGCATCTTGCTTACAGCAAAAATTATTCACTTGCTTGTATGTTACACACAAACATGTGCTATTTTTAGCCACCTGCATCTATCATGCAAAATTCCTATCAAGGATTCAGGGCTAAGCAAGGAATGGAGAAGTATGGATGTATCCTTTTAAAGTGTACACACAAAGTCATTCCTGTGGCAATGCAGGTTATCTCAAAAACAAGGCTTTTCCCAAAAGCTGTTCTCAAAAAGGTTCATCATCTTCCCTGCCTGCAAAACAGCAGCAAAAACAAAATAGAAACAGAGAACAGAAGCTTTGGTTCGTGAAATTAACTGCTTTGGACTATGGTTCCCAGAATCTCAGAGCCAGTATGGTCATTGACCACACTGGTTGAGGGGTTCAGGGAGTTACAGTCCAAGTCTAAGATCCTGCTGAATTCCTCCTCCAGAGACAGTACACTTGCAGAGGCATGGGTGGTTATCAAAAGCAGACAAAAAAAAAAAAGTTCATGGGCACATCTGTGCTGAGGAAGGGAAGGAGTCAACAGCAGTGGCAGTGGGAGTAGAAGGCTGATGAGTTTGAGCTGCCTATTCCTTTAGTGCATGGCTTTTGGGGAGCAGGTTCCACAGAAATAAGGGTCTCTGGAAAGGGTGGCCTGGAGAATTGCCTATCCTAGGCTACAGAAAAGTTTTCCATCTCATCCTTCCCAGAGCACTTTGCCCCCACAGACCCTTCACACACCTCCCAGAAGCCATGCTTTGGAGAAACAAGAAGCTTACAGTTATCAGTCTTCTGCTCATGCTCCCACTACTTGTTACCTCCAGGCACAAATGCAGAGGAAGTAGAGCAACTAGCACAGGGTTTCCCAATCAGGGTTCCCCGTAACCCTAGGGTTTACATGAGAGGTTGCTAGGGGTTCTCCATTCTTGGGCTTAGAATAAAAATGTAGTCAACAGTGGTCTAGAGGAGAAATCACTCCCCACACCGCAGGAAGCCCCTGGATATGGTGCTATGTAATGATGTAGTACAGTTCACATACATATTTAGGGCCTCAGATGACTATAGTCATGCTGTTCCAAACACTTTAGTCCAGTGCTAGTTTCAGGAGGCACAGGGAAGAGTAAGAGAAACATCTCTGTGATAAGTAGATTCACATAATCATTTTGCCACTAGATTTACCACTGAAGGGAAATGCAAAATAAACTTGGAAGCTCATCCTCCAACTAAAGTATGAGGAATTCTGAGAAACAACTGTGGGCTAAATTAATTGTTAATCTCATAAGAGTAAACCCATTTAATCAATAGAACTTATGTAAGTATTGACTTTACTACATCCCATTGTTTCTACAAATTTATTGTAGTTGGGACTATGAACTGGATTGAGGCCAAACTACTTTCAGTTATTGATACACAGTGCCTTGCAAGAGTATTCACCCCTCATTGATTTTCCATGTTTTGCTGCATTATGTTCAGGAACTGAAACAGATTTAGTTGGCATTATTATTAGTGGTGTATACAATATACTCAACACTGTGAAGGTGCAAATATATCTATCTATCTATCTATCTATCTATCTATCTATCTATCTATCTATCTATATTTTAAGGTGACATAAAAGTTAAGTAAACAAAACAAGATGTAGGCAGAACTTGGAAGAGTTACTTCTTTGGACTACAACTCCAGCCATACTAGCCAGGAGATTCTGGAATTTATAGTCCAAACGGTAGGCTTTTCAACTTCTGAGTGTAGATGTGCTTGGACTTAGTGCAGGTGTACCCTACCATGTTAGAAAGGTATCCAGACCTCAAGCTTAAGGTATCTGCAGCTACAAAACTATTCCAAAATTGGTCTTCTACCTTTACAATGTGACTCAAAACTATCACAAACCAGGTTTAATTTTTAAAGGAGAAATCTTGAATCTGGTACTCCTTATCTCTGATTTATAAGATCTTACTGACTCTCTAGTTTCAGTGTGTCATCATCTGAAATTAGGAATTCTAGAGCAGGGAGGAGTCTGTAGCATGGTCCCAGATTTCCTTTAAAATGAAATTCAACAATAGAAGGGCATTGCTCTTAGTAAAATAAAATTTGGCTGGCTGCTAGAGGAAACTGGAAACCATAAAAGCATGTTACAGCCCAACCATATTTCTCTAGTAGCTACATCAAATCTGTTAACAACTAAGAGGCTATTAAAATGCTAATGAATGGCTGGAATGATCTATGTTCTGAGTCCCCAGTCCTATATTACCTTCTTTTATGAAGCCCAGCAGTTTGCTGTCAATGGAATAAGTGCGAAACACAGTTTACAACTTATGTTTTTGTTGTTCAGATAACCTCCATGATGAATTGGCTTTTTGATGCCAGAATAACAATCCACCAACCCACTACCTATACACAAAGCAGGACAAATATTAGTCCAGTTAATCCAATGTAAAACCAAAGCTGATTCAGCATATTGAGTTCCTCTGACAATACTAGCAGCTATTCTACTTTAGCAAGGGTGGACATATGAAGAAGATCTGAGGCCTATTCTTAAGTTTTCCTGATCCTGCCACACTTTTCTTGAAATTATTTTTGACAGTTATTTTTGTTGTTTTAAAAAACTATAGGACCCTCCTACCCTGAGCCACACAATTCCCACCATTGTTATATAAAAATGGTGGCTTGTGCACATATTGAGAGAAACAGTTCTTGAGAAGGCATTTAAAATAGCTCTTTAAATACAAAATACAAATACAAATACTAAACTTTGTTATTTCCCTCCTGTTTGGTTCATAGTCCAACTATTCCCACAATAATTCTTTTCCTCGATATCTATGATGTAAAGCCACTGGGGATGTTACTTTTTCATAGATTGTATAACAACATAATTTATAAAATTTGCAAACCTTGAAAATACTTAAGTGTACAAATTAGGGAACATATGTGTTTGTGTGTAAGACAGAGAGAGTGAGAGAGTGAGAAAGAATGGATTCCACCTACTTTTAAGTCTGGCATGGATAGATCAGACAGAGATTGAAATCCAAATATAATTTTTTTAAAAAAAACTGGGAAGCAGTGTCCATGTGCGGCTCTCCAAGGTCCCCTGGAAGGCAAATGCAAACCCCTAACCCCTGGCATTCCCACACTTAGATAATGACAATCCCTGCGCACCTCCTTATGAAGAAGGTACCATCATTTCCAGTGTTCTCAAGTGTGACTGTGCGCGTGCACGCGTGTGTGTGCATCTGGCACTAAATACAGGAGCTGGCTAGTCCTGGACAAATAGAACATATATCATAGTAACATTATCTTGCCATCTTCTGTATACCCTTAATCAGCCAGCAGCTGTGTTTTGCTTTCTTCTAGAAATATAGCAATTTCATATATATCAAACAGAAAAAGAGGAGACATAAAAACCCAACCATAGCACACACCAACATCCTTGCTTCACCCTCCAGATTTTGGAAGGCGGGGATCATGTTACTAGGGGACATATTCTTCTCCATTCCATGTGAAATTCGACTGCTCTTGCCTGGTTTTATTTATTGCTGCTGCATGTTCCTTTTGAGGTATAATTAAAAAAGATAAATAACCATATCATCGTTCACAAAGATAAATTGATAGTTTGAGGCTTTTTCTGTATGTATTGTATTTCCCCTCATATAAAAGAAAATGAATGTTTTAGGGTTTCCATTCGGATACTTTTTACAGGAAAGAAAAACATCTATGAAGTTAGATTATTTTTATCTTCCTACCCTACACTGCAGTAACTGATTTTATGACAATGTAATAAGGTCATCCATTATCCATCTGTAGTGGCTATCCTGGAGGCAAGGACTTTGCCTTATGTTAGAATCAAATATTGAACTCTTGCACAGAAATGTATACCAGAAATGGAGTCCCACCAGTCCATACCAGATCTGCCATGCTAGAGGACAAGAATCAATATTACACTTGCTCTAATTGGCTGATAGCAATTAGAACTCCCCCACCCCATACCTTATCTCTGCACATGGCATTGCTCAAATTTTCAATTTTGTCATCATACCTGCTGGCATGGTACCTTTCCCTATAGACAGCTGATGGATTGTTGTATCTTGGCAGTCATACATTATGGTGTACTTCTATGTGAGCTGCGTAGTTAGTTCTGTTTCCATTATATATGGCCATTAGTCTATCTAGCTCAATGCTGTTTGACTGGCAGTGGCTCTGCAGGGTTTCACTGAAGACTCTGTTCCACTACACCTGGAGATAGGGTGGGGGCAGAGAGAATGGACCTAGGATCATATTTCTGCAATGCATAGGCTGTCCCACTAATCTACAGCTCTTCCGTACAATACATTTTTCTATTCACTTTTTTTAGGTCTATGGCAGCACTGGATGCTTTCCACCCAGTACAAGTTTAGTTGGCTGCAAACATTGGAATATATTATGAACTGAGCAGCCTTTCCCAAGTTCTAGATTCTACATATGTAAAGTCAGCACCCAGGCTAACCAGCATACTGGAAAGTATCCTCCCCAACAGTCTTAAATTTTAACAATTTACTCTCACTGTCTGCCCTTAAGAAGGTATTCCTCCATGTGTTAAAACAAACACAGAGGGAGAAGCAGGTGCATTCATGTTGGCCTGGTCCACAACTAATTAGATTATCTGCGTACTGTCCCAGGCTGTGCTGGGGCAGGAAGCACACTCATTGTGCTTCCAGGGCCTCTGCAGACAAGGTAAGTGCAGGAGTGAGGTGGGAGGGCGGTGTGATCGCTGGTCATCGATGGGGAAAACCTGTCAATGATTTGCAGTGCAATCATGCCGTCTGAGGATAGGAGAAAGACATCATGCATAAGCATTTTTCCAGTCCCATCCTTCTCCCTTTTCCACGGTGGATTGGGTGCGTTGAGCAGAAAGGCCAACAACAACTTCTATTTTGTTTGCTGCCTTTTTTCTTTTTATCCTCTAAAATTTAAATTTTATATCTCCTGAATGGATAAGTAGCTTGTCTGAGCTTGCCACTGGGGAAGACAGCAAAATTCCACTTGGAATAAGAAGAGAAGTAAATAAGTATAAGTAATCTCCCCTGAGAGCAATAGGTCTTTGGTTTCAGTCCTTGCTGGTTTTTTTCTTTTTTCTTTTTTAAAGAAACTCTTGGTGAAACTGCCTACAGGTGGTATAAGGAGACATTTTTGCCCCCCCCCATATATAATAAGTATGTCAAAAATGTTGGGGGGGGAGGGCACCAAAAATGGCCTTGGGGGCCTCATGTTGCCAACAGGCTTCACTTACCAGGGTTGCCAGTTCAGGATTCTCTTGGGCCCTAAGGTTTCCAGGCCAAAATCTGAGACCTAGGGATGGCCCCTGGCAATGCCATTAAACATTATGCATGAATTACCAACTATAGTTGCTCACAGCTTGTCATTCAAACACACACATAGAGATAGAGAATGTATTTTCCTGTTTGGAAATTAAGAGAGAAATCTCAGCTTAAAGGGACTTTCCTCAGATCAAGGTGAAGCGAGGAGATATTCCTTCTCACTCACTTAGGAAAATGGACTAAGAAATATTTAATTTAGTTTGCTTGCTTCTAGCTGGAATGTGGATGCAGAGCAGAACAGAGGGCAAGCCCTAGCACAACAAGGGAGAAAAGGAGGAAGGAGAAAGCTATGTAAAGGTTCCACTGCCCAAGAGTCTTCACAAGTTTCAGCAAGAAATCAATGAAGCCTTGTAAACTGTAGCGAGGTGCTCCTCTACTAGATGAGCTGGAGACATGCACATAGCCTTTTCCTCTTGTCTGGCGCTGAACCCACAAACACTGCAGAATATGCAGCCTCATTTCCCACCTGGTGATGACTCATAAAAAGTGGAAACTCAGGTGTGGCAATCCAAAATCCAACCTTGTTTTAATAGAAAGCTTGAACAAAAAGGTAATAAAACAAAATGTAAGTGAAATAATGAAACATCTATCTGAGACAGAGCCTTCTTAGTTCAGATATGAATGATATAGCCATTTGGCAAACACTTGTGCTATAAAATTAGTCTGACCTTACTGGGACACATGGACCAGGGAAGGAAAACCTTCCTCTTCCTTAACCTGATATTGAAATGGGATGGATTAGGAGTCCTGGTAGTGAAGATATTTCATTCTGACAAAGAACAAAATGGCTCACTCAAGAGAGCAAACCTGGTAAGCTAGAATAATATAACGCAGGAAGAAGCTGCTTTGCGTTCCTTTTTGAGAGAAAGCTAGGATATAAATCAAAGAAAGAAAGAATATGCAGCTCTTGAGACAAGAATGTCGGTGGGAGCCATTTCAGTCCTTCCAAGAATGAAATCCTATACTGATAGCAGACAGAAATGGAACCAAGATAGGTCCTTCAAGTGAAAAGAGGGAAGTTTCAGCACGCTGAGGAACACCAAGTTTTGTAGAATTACTCTCCAACCCTAAATCATTTTGAATACTGAAAGAGGAAAACCTCTGCAAAGACAATTCAATGGGACTGAAAGTGCTCACTACTCACAGAAGGCTGAATACTAATTGAAAAAGAAAAACTGAGGAGAATGAAAAGCCCAAACTAAGTGTCTAACAGCAAAGAATATTCAAGGAAACGGCACTGCTGACTACAGGATGACTGAGCAAGATTACTGCAGCTATAAACTATAACACACAACATTTTGTTGTTGGTAGCACCTATATGCACATTGAAAAAAAAAAAGAACTCATATTTTGTGAGTTCTAAGTTCAAATATATGTAGTGAAAAATTTAGATTACCAACCAGGATTTGGGTTTGTTTCTTTGTTTTTTTTGGCACCAATAAAAACACATATACATAATGATTCTGGTTGATTATTTATTGAAATGTGCTAAATTGCACAATCAAAACAGCTCTCCTTTTAGTTGTTTCAGGCTGCAATCATGATATGAGTCAAGCAACTGATCAAACTCCTTATTCTGGTACAACTTTTTGAGTGGGAATAGGAAGCTTATGAAAGCTTGAAGCTTAACTCTTCTTGGATTTCAAAGCCATATTAGACTAAAAACTACAACCAATGGCCATCCTGATGTCTATCTTTCCAAACCTAAAACATTTCATCCTTCTTGTCCTATTAGCCAGCAACTTAAAACAATTTTCAGTTAATTCACCATTTTCTTTTCAAATAATCAAAATCAGAATCAAATTACATGAAAGTCAGTATGTTATTTCTCTCTGTGATGGATATAGAAGCTTCTAGGAAGTCCACAAGCAAGGAGAGCCTGGAACATTTCACTTTTGCCTACAGTTCCCAAACTTCCTCATTCAGCAAGTAAAGCTGTAAATTCTTGTTTGTCCTGTCCTTGGATGCAAGGGCAAGGACTAAGAACTACGAAACTATTCTTCTTGCCTCATAACAGTGTGGTGTATTTTGTCAACTCTCAGACAATAAGAATGATTTTTCTGTGTATGTAATTGACCTAAAATTGTGCAAATTAAAGAACTGAACAATGCAACAGTGGGAGTTCTGCTGCATGGACTTCTAAGGAAGCATCAGATGGGCCTTTTACATCTTTTTTAAAACAACCAGCTAGTCCTTCTTTGCTTCTTGTGTGGTCTCATTCTTACCCTGTGTGCATGTGTGCCTGTATGCTTTGCTTCTCAATGGGGAAGAATGATAGTTTTTCACAAAGACATTTTGTTATGAAGCCATGAGAAGAAAATAAAATAGAACTCTTGATTGTGCCTGTGAATGTGGAATCTCTTGGGTTTTGAAAATTCCCCGCTGATATGTTTCATCCAGTTGAGATAGCCTAAGCAGACAAGAACAAGAAATTCATTGATTAATCTTTACACCTCTAACCATTTGCCATGCTTACTGCAAGATTCTGGGAGCTATCGTCCAAAAACCAAGCATGTTTCCTAAACTGTGTAAATAGTCAATGAAAGCCATGTGTTCCCACCTTTGCCTATCTACATATCTCCTCCTCTTCAACCCCAGATATTCAGAGAATTTTGACAAACTGATTTGTGCCCAGACGAGGGCTGCCAGAAGAATGAAGGACCCAAGAACCAGGACTTATGAAACACAGGGGGGGAAATGGATATATACTTAACTTGGAAAAGAAAAGGTTAAGTAGTGACATGATAGCAGTCTTCAAATGTCTAAAGAGCTTTCACACAGAAGATCGAGTAGACATACTCTCTGTTGCTCTACAATAGGACTGGTTAACTGTGGAAGGCTGAGGGACCCACTGGTCCCTTAGGAGATCTTGGAGAACTGTACACACCTCCTCAAGAAAATTTTTTCTTTTAATTTCCCCCTGAGGCATGGCAGGAATTTTAGCCAAGTTTTGGGATCTTCCTAGGCCATTTTAGCCCAAGAAATGCCTTTTTTTAAACAACAAGATGTGAGCAAAAGTCACTTCCTAAAATTTCCTGTTTCAAAAAGGCTTCTCCTGGGTTTAAATTTGTTCAGTTCTTCCCCACTCCCCCCAAAAAGGGGGTTGGTATGCCCACTGTGTCCCCTAGAGGGCATTTTGAGACAAAAATATTTTTTAAAAAGTCCTGTGAAGTGCTTTTTGACCCCCTAGGTAGATGCAGGGGACCTCCAACCATAGCGGAAATATCCTCCACAAGCCCTGGAGGGCACTTTGGGGCAAAAAATAGGTGGGGCACAAAAACAAGAGGGGATAAAAATGGCTCTGTGAGTTGCATGTGGCCACATTTTGCCCATTCCGGCTCTAGAAGAAGTGAAAGGTGTTTGATGGTACAACATTCTGCCTCATGAGGTTGCACTTTTCCTTTCCAGGAGGTATTGTCAGCAGATATTGGACAGACATCTGTCAGGGATGGTGTATTTAAATCCAGCAAAATTTAAGTGTGAAAGTGTCACAGCTCACTTAGGGAAATGAGAAGAAAGTAGTTGATTAGCAGTCCAAAAGTTGAGAGCCAGGAAACTGGAAGGAGGAAGGAAGCTGGGAGTGTGCAGAAAAGCAGTCTGGATTCAAGAACAGGCTGAGTTTCTGAGCTGGCATGAATGTCTCTCATGGAGTGGGTGATCAGCATTGTTTCCAATGACCATAGAACATTTGCGGCATGTTTGATCTAGGGAAGCTGGTGGTTCAGTGCAAACAGCTGAGGTCACACTATCTGAGGAGCAGGTGTGCCAAGTCTCTTCCCAAACACTCTAATCCTGGTTGTATCACTCAGGGAGACCCAACAGGGAGAAGGATTTGGAGTCTGTGTCCTCCAAGATTATTTATCATTCTATGACAGCATGGTGCATAATGAAACTGGATAGATGGGAAGGGATGGATGTGTTTTGTAAGAATTTCTGTGATCCTGCTTCAATCATCTAAGGCAGTGGATGCCAACACATTATATGGCAGTTTATTCCATAAGCTAACAATAGTTTGTGTGAGGGTATTCTTCTTTTTATCCTCAAACTGTCACTGGTAGATGATTCTGATTCCATCATTAAGAGACAGAAAAAAATACCACATATACTTTCATAATATATTAGTTTATTTGTTATATAAACAATATGGTTCTTCATGGTAGTATTTAATTAAATATCACTCTTCATAACAAAATCCTAGTGGTTTACAAAGAAGAGTAAAAATACAAAACAGAAACAATAATAAAATGATGCTATTAAAACTCTAAAAATGCATCAAATCCAATCAGTGGTGAGAGTATACATACCATGGACTATTCAACAAGCACAACATGGAAAGCTGTCTGCCAACCAGTCTAGAATGACTCAAAAGGCTAGGTGAAAAGGTATGTTGTAAGTAACCAATAAAACTGAGATATTAAAAAATGCCTGATGTACCTTCCAAGAGAAAAGAGTTCCATAATGATGGTGCCACAACTGAGAAGGCCCTTATTCATGTCACTGCTTTCTGAGTATTTCTACAGGACAATGAGCCAGCTTCATTCAAGATCTCAAGGACCATGATGATAGATACCAGGAGAGACTGTACCAGTATTTTTTTTTTTTTGAAATTAAAAAACCACAAATATTTTGGGCTTTTTCTTTCGGGGAAGTATTACACATCCCCAACCATTTTTGTTACCCTCAAAAAGTTACATCACAAGAAAAATGAAGTGCTTCTACTCTTGCCAGAAATCTCACAGTGCTTGAAAATTTCTCATCAAGGAGTCTCATAAAGATGGCCCAAATCAATGAGAAGAGTGAATTGTTAAATTGTCTTTCTGGACTAGAGCTCTCAAATCCCCTAGCCATCATGACCAGTAGCTTGGGATGTAAATAATAATTGTTATTTACATCCCAAACTACTGGTCATGATGGCTAGGGGATTTGAGAACTCTAGTCCAGAAAGACAACTTTTCCACACTCTGGATGAGAATATACACTTTAATGGACTGTTCAAGACAAGAAGTTTAGCTACCATGTGTACAAATGCATTATGAGGCAGGTAAACATATTTTTGTATAAATTACACTTAACTAATATGCACATCACTCAAATGTAAATACAATTTTTAAGACACTCCAGTAGGTAACTTACAAATTAATGAACAAAAATTACCACACATTGTTAGAAGAAAAGATGATTGTTAACATTTTCTTTTCCATGCTTGCTTACAGTAACTTTCCAAAACTGAAAACACTCATAAAATAAACAAATATTCCTTCATTTGAATGCAGGTTTTTCCAATGTTCTTCCTCACTAAAGCTTTCATTGACTGATTAAAGGCAGCAGTCCCCGTGTATATAAACTCCGAGTTCAAATATTCTGAATTTAAATATTTAATGTATATAGTTAAAAAATAGGTCACCATGCACAAGATACCTATCAGACACTGGTAACAACCAGAAGCACATCATACAAGTAACAAAGACAGTTATGGCATTGAGGCATTTCAGTTTATATGTTTTCATTTTCAGTGGCACATAGAAAGAACAGGTTGCTTACCTGTAACTGTGGTTCTTCGAGTGGTCATCTGTGCCATCATACACTAGGAGCTTTAGCGCCTGCGCGGTAGCGTTCGGAAACTTCTAGAGCTTGTTCGCTTGGCGGGAACCCCTCCCCCACGCCGGTACTGCGCATGCTCCTCCCGCCGAGCAACGGTCTCTCCTCAGTTCTGTCGTCCGCCGTAGAACCTACAGGGACCTGAGAAAGAGGGGAGGAAGGGCGGGTGTGTATGATGGCACAGATGACCACTCGAAGAACCACAGTTACAGGTAGAGCAACCTGTTCTTCTTCTTCGTGGTCTCTGTGCCTTCATACACTAGGAGACTGTGTAGCTTACCGGTCGGACGGCGGGTCAGGTCCTACAGCACGGAAGCCAACACCTCACGTCCAAACCGGGCATCTCTGCGCGACCGGCAGTCGAGCCTGTAGTGGCGCACGAAGGTCGATGGTTGGGACCAGGTCGCCACACGGCAGAGTTCATGCAGGTCAACGCCTCGCAGGAGGGCCGCAGAAGTAGCCACAGCTCTGGTGGAGTGGGCTCGAAGCAGGACTGGCGGAGGCTTCCTCGCGAGCTCATACGCCAGTTCAATAGTCCTCACCACCCACTTGGAGAAGCGCTGGGTGGACACTTTAGGCCCCTCCGACGTCGCCCATAGCAAACAAAGAGATGCGGCGTCTGTCGGAAGGAAGCAGTCCTGTCCTTGTAGAAAGCCAATGCCCGACGCACGTCCAGGGAGTGGAGGGACCGCTCCAACGGTGTCGTCGGGTTCGGGAAGAAGGCAGGCAGGATGATGTCCTGGTTGAGATGGAAACTGGACACCACCTTTGGCAGGAACGAGATGTCAGGTCTCAGGACCACCTTGTCCCTGTGGAAGACCGTGAAGGGCTCATCGGAACGAAGAGCTGTGATCTCACCCGCTCGCCTCGCTGAGGTCACCGCTACCAGGAAGGCAGTTTTCATTGTCAGGAGCCTGTCATCCGAGGTCGCCATTGGCTCGAAGGGCGGCTTCGTCAGCTGCGAGAGCACCAGCGAGAGGGACCATGGCGGTAGCGGCGGCGATACCGGCGGGTAGAGATGATGAAGTCCTTTCAGGAACCGCTTAACGGTATCGTTCCTGAAGAAGGCCGAGGCAGCAGATCGTGGCGGTTGGTATGCCACGATCGCGGAGAGATACACCTTCAGGGATGGAAACGCCAGGCCCTGTTGCCGGAGGTGCAGGAGGAAGTGCAGGACGGTCGAGAGCCCCGCGGGCGATACCGGCTCACTCCTCTCGTTAGCGAAGGTCAGGAAGCGTCGCCACTTGTATTGATAGTTGCGACGGGTGGATTCCTTCCTGGCCGCGACGAGGACGGTGCCGAGCACGGATGTCTAGTGCGATATCCTCCAGGCATGGAGGGCCAGGCGTGGCAGGTCCGGATGGAGGACTCGGCCGCCGGAGTGGGAGAGCAGGTCCGGTGTCGGTGGCAACCGGAGCAGGTCGTCTCGCGCGGCTTGTAGCAGGGGTGCGAACCAATGTTGCCTCGGCCAGTACGGGGCTACCAGGATCGCGTCGGCTCGGTCGGCGAGGATCTCGATATCGTCCGGCCGAGCAGCGGAACGCGGGAACGCGTAGAGGAGTTCCCCGGTCCACGGAAACTGGAAAGCGTCCCCGATGGAGGCACGATCGTGGCCCGCTCTGGAACAGAATCGGCGACACTTCGCGTTTTCCCTGGTCGCGAAGAGGTCGATCGATGGTTCGCCCAGCGGTCCGAATCAGTCTGAACGCCTCTCCAGAGAGAGACCATTCGTGATGGGATGAGGTGTCCCTGCTGAGGGCGTCTGCCGTGGTGTTCTCCTGCCCGGCCAGGTGAACCGCCACGGGATGCGTGTGCAGGCGAATGCACCATTCCCACAGGTCGAGCGCGATGTCGAGCAGGGTCGTGGAATGAGTCCCACCTTGTCTGTTGATGTAGCAGACGGCGGTGGTGTTGTCCGTCAGAATCAGGACCGTGCGCCCCGCCACGGCATGGCGGAACGCCCGTAGGGCTTTCCAGACGGCGAGCAGCTCCAGCGCGTTGATATGGAGAGCGGTCTCGTCGTCGGTCCATCTGTCGCGGACTCTGAGATCGCCGCAGTGGGCACCCCATCCATACAGGGAGGCGTCGGTCGTTACCGTCACCTTCGGTGTCGGCTGTTGGAAAGGCATCCCTGACATGAGATTGCGTCGCGACTGCCACCATCGGAGGGATGAGCGGACGTCTCCCGGCAGCTGCAGTCGGAGTGTCTGTTCGTCTCGCAGGGGGTCGAATATGCGGACGAACCAGTGTTGAAGAGGTCTTGCTCTCAGCCTGGCGAGATATTCACAGCGGTCGTCGCAGCCATGTAGCCCAAGAGCTGCTGGACGCTTCTCGCAGATAACGTCGGGGCCGTGCGAGCGTGAGCGGCGGCCCGGATCAAGGTTTGTGCTCGAGACTCTGGTAGGTACGCCCTGGCGGAGGTCGAGTCGAGCGTCGCCCCGATGAAGTCCAAGATCCTCGCCGGCTCGAGGTGGGACTTCTTCGGATTGCTCGTAGACCAAGGCGGGTCAGGAGTGACAACGTCATGTGGACGTCGTGGTAAAGTCTCTGTTTGCAGGACGCCACCAACAGCCAATCGTCGAGGTAGGGGAAGACGGAAGCGCCCTTCGTCCGCAGGTAGGATACCACCGGGGCCATGCACTTGGTGAAGACCCTTGGGGCAGTCGAGAGTCCGAACGGCAGCACCTTGTACTGGTAACAGGTGTCGTCGACTGCGAAGCGGAGGTACCGTCTGTGCTGCGGGCGAATGGCGATATGGAAGTATGCGTCTCGGAGATCGATGGAGGCGAACCAGTCCCCTCGATGTAGGAAGGGTAGGATCGACGGTATCGTGACCATCTTGAACCTTTTGGGGCGGATGTAGTAGTTCACCCCTCTGAGGTCTAGGATCGGCCGGAGGGTACCGTCGGCTTTCGGTACCGTGAAGTACCTGGAGAAGAAGCCGGTGGTCTTGGCCTCTTGCGGGAGCTGCTCGATCGCCCCTTTCTGGAGGAGGGATTGGATCTCTTCCAGGAGGGCCGGACTCGACGGCGTGGAGTAGTAAACGCCGCGAGGGGAATTGAGAAACTCGATGGCGTAGCCAAGACGGACGATGGAAAGCACCCAAGAGTCCGTAGTGACATACTGCCACTCCGCTAGGTGTCGAGCGAGAGTCGGTCGGTCTCCGAGCGCTGATGGTAGGCTGAAGAGTGGGTATTGGTGGGTCCTGCCAGGCACGTCAAAACCGAGACTTTGTCTCGGAGGGGGCTTCTTCGACGAAGGCGGGCGCCGCCTAATCGTGCGTCTGGCCGATGAGCCGGAGGACGGTCTCGACTGTCCAGACTGGGCCGAACGCTGGAACGACGAGGTGGAAGATCGTCGCCAGGATGGGCGGAAGGTGGAGGCCCTGCGGGTCTGCGTGGCCGGCTGCAGCCCGATCTTTTTTTCGGTCAGTCTCGCCTTGACGAGATTGTCCAAAGCTTCGTCTGTGGACGAATTGAATAGGCCTTCACCGTCGAAGGGGAGATCTTCAATCCTCCTTCTGGTGTCCTCCTGGATGTCGGCCGGTCGAAGCCAAGCATGGCGGCGGAGGCCGACGGATCCCCCCATGACCCGGGAGGCGATCTCCACTGCGTGCCGGGAGGAGGCCCCTTGGTGCCGAGCGATGGAGATAGCCTCGTTGAAGATCACGGAGGAGGCTTGGCGGATGTCCTCCGGTACCGCTTCCATTTGCTGGTTGCAGGCGATCGAGCACTTTCTTCAGGTATGCCGCGAGGCAAGCCTGAGTGTTGGACAGCCTGATCTGCAAGGAGGCAGCTGAATAGAACCTCCTTGCGTAGGCGTCCAACTTCCTGCCCCTCTTGTCCGGCGGGGTGCTGTGTTCCTGCCGGAGCCCTTCGTCTGCGCGGACTCGACGACCACAGAGTTCGGTGCAGGGTGATTAAATAGATAACCGGCGTTATCCTTCTGCACCCTGTAGAGGTGTTCTAACCGCTGCGGTATCGGCTGAGCCGAGGCCGGTCTATCCCAGGCGGCCTTCACCAGTCTGGATACCCGGGGCAGGAGAGGCAGCGGGGCCGTGGAAGGTCGCTTCTCCTCGAAAACGGAGAAGGCTGGATCGTCATCCTCCGGCTCCCCATCGGCGATCTTAAGGCCGAGGGTAGTGGCCATGCGGAGCAGCATCGCAGAGAACTGGTGGACGTCCTCTGGAGCAGAATCTGGGATCGGGTCCCCGAATCCCAACGGAGGAGACTCCTGGGAGGCCGCCTCAGACACCTCAGACTCCGCACTCGAGTCGTACGACTCCGAGCTCGGTGAGTCCTCTCGCCGCTCGCTCTCCGGCTCCTTCGTAGTCGCCGCAGGTGTTGCCTTCCTAGGCTTCTCCGCAGCCGGGGCGGTGGTAGCAGCAGCGTCCCGCTTGGGATGGCTGACCACTGACTTCACCCTCTTGGTGGTGACCGGGGTAGTCTGGCAGGCTGACGTCGTCGTAGCCCGCTCAGTCACCACCGACTCCGTAGGGCGCGTCGCCGTTGCCGTGACCCTAGGAGGTGGCGATATCGCCCGATACCGTGGTGAAGGCTCCCTCGCCCTATGATATCGAGGGGAGGGAGAGCGGCTGAAGGAGCGGCGGTCCGACGAAATGGCTTCGGCGTCGACGGTACCGAGCCTCGTCCCCTCTAGGCGAGCGCGATTCGCGCTGTCGACGAGGTGACCGGGACCTCCGGAAGGTCTCCCAATGACTCGGGCCACGATGGTACCGATCCCGGTACGATGGCGAATGCGACCGATAGGAGGCCGGGCGCTCTCTCCATTCAGATTCCCTCGCGTACCTGGCCACGTAGGACGCCGAGGTGTATCTGGAGGCAGACGAGCGAGGTTGTTCCTCTCTTGTCTCCCTCGGAGGCGGCGAGGCCACCGGACGCTCGGAAGAGCGGGACCGGGACCTGAAGGAGGTCGAACGCCGCTCCGGAGAAGCAGAGGGCTCTCTCTGCTGCAGGTCGGCCGACCTGCGACGGCTAAGAGGGCGGTGGCGCTCCTCCACCAGGGTTGGAGGGTCTGCCACAGGCGAGTCCGGGCGCTGTTGGGGAACGTCCTCGATCTCATCCTCCGAGAGGTCGACGGACTCGCCTCGCCCTTTGGAAGGCTGCTGAGTAGGAGGAGGAGTAGGAGGTTGAGCGTCCCCAGCCGGGGAGCGCTTCTTTTCCTTCTTCTTCTTCTTCTTCTCCTTCTCCTTGCCCTTGCCTCCGTCCGGAGCAGGGCGCTTTTTTGCAGGCGTCTCCGTAAGGGGAGCCTCAGCCTTCCTCGCCGTCGAGGATCCTTTCGCTGACTTGGCAGCCGCCGACAGCTTCGGGATCCTCGGTAACGCCGAGATCGGCGTTTCGCCGGTACCGAGCCCGATACCGACGAGGTGGACGGAACGGCAGCCGCCGATACCGTCGATGGCGTGGTCGTCTTCTTGTCGGCCATCTTGGAAGTGGAGGTCTCGTCTATCGCCCGCAGAGACTGTTCCCAACAATAAGATTTGAGTCTCGCGGAGCGGTTGCGAAGAGTTTGGGGAGTAAAATCCCTGCAAATTGGGCAAGTCCGGATGTTGTGGGACTCGCCCAAACAGAAGAGACACTCCTTATGGCCGTCGTTGAGGGCAACCTTGCGGCCGCAGGACACGCACTTCTTAAAGAGCGCGGACATAAGACGAAGAAACGCCAAACTCCGAAATCCAAAAAGACGAAAACCGAAGGGGGAGTCCGAAAGAGAGGTCAAAGACAGTCCGAAAGTCCGTAAAACCGTGAAAAAACAGCAAGCCAAGCACGACGTGAGAGGAACAAACTAAAGAACCTTCCGTACGCGGCGGCGGACAAGAAAGAACTGAGGAGAGACCGTTGCTCGGCGGGAGGAGCATGCGCAGTACCGGCGTGGGGGAGGGGTTCCCGCCAAGCGAACAAGCTCTAGAAGTTTCCGAACGCTACCGCGCAGGCGCTAAAGCTCCTAGTGTATGAAGGCACAGAGACCACGAAGAAGAACTACAAAAACTAGTTCATCTTCACACACATACACTTATATTTCTCATCTGATTATGAGGATAAATGATACCCAAACTTTCTCCCAGTCAGGTGTGATTGTACATGCCCATGTACTGATGCATGCCTTCATGCACATGCATGATACAACTATAAAAAAAATCCATAAATATTCAGTCATCAATACTGTAGGCATTAGGAATGGATCAACCAGTCTATCTCTAGTCTTATCACTTTTGCATACATTCAGCTATCCATACACCTGTTCCATCTTGTTTCTGTGTTTTTCTTTTTGTTTTTAAGTTCACAGAAAAATCACTTTTAAATGCATATTTCTCAATGTATTGTGTCTAAAAATGTTTTTAATGTACTTTCATACTTTTTTTTTAACTCAACAACTACACTGGAATACTCAGAAAGCACCTATCATCTCAGAATTTACAAAGACCTCCTGTCTCAAGCAAGTCCAGCAGACATGACCTGCTTATAAGCTCCCTTAGGATCAATGGAAATATCTCCAGAAGTGTGCTAAGCAATTAATGCAGTGGATGTGACATTGCTTCACTGCAGATGACTCCATGCACAATTTTGATTGTTTCTTCATGCTTTTGATTCCAGAACTCATTTCACATTTCTGTCTTGCAATTTAACTCCACCTTTCTTCAAAGGTAGGACTGGGAAATTGGCAACCTTTCATGTGTCACTAAAGCACAACTCCTATTATACCTCACAACTGAACCAAATACGCTAGTCTGACAAATCTCCCGGAACTGGACTTATAGCAACATCTGGAGGGTCACACATTCCTCAAGTATGTTCTAAGGAGTTCATTGCAGCAACAGAGGATTTCCCAGGTAATCATTCCCTTTTCTATGTAGAGACTGGGCTTAGACCTGTTGAACTTTGGAGATTGATTATATAATACACGTGGCTGTTTTTAAAATTATTTTTAGAACTATTTTTAAAAATTGTTTCTAAAGTTGTTTCACACTACACTTGATCTTAGCCAAAAGGCCGAGAAGCGATCTAAAATTGTTTCAAGAGCTATTTTAAAAGAGAAGCCTTGAGTGTGTTATTTATTAATGTTTTCATAGAATCATAGAGCTGGAAGAGACCACAAAGGCCATCCAGTTCAACCCCCTGTCATGCAGGAATACACCATCAAAGCATTCCCAACAGATGGCCATCTACCTTTGATTTAAAAAAAAGACTCCAAAGAAGGAGATTCTACCACACTCCCAGCCAGCATATTCCATTGTCGAATGGCTCTTATAGTCAGGAAGTTCTACTTAACGTTTAGATGGAATCTTTTTCCTGAAGTTTGAAGCCATATTGCTCTATGTCCTAGTCTCTGGAGCAGCAGAATATAGGCTTGCTCCATCCACCATATGACATCCCTTCAAATACTTAAACATAGCTACCATGTCAATCTTCTCCAGGCTAAACATACCCAGTTCCCTAAGCTGTTCCTTATAGGGCATGATTTCCAGGCTTTCTATCATTTTGGTCACCCTCCTCTGGACATGTTCCAGCTTGTCAATGTCATTCCTGAACTGTGGTGCTCCGAACTGGACCCAGTATTGCAGATGGGGTCTGACTGAAACAGAACAGAGTGATTAAGCATCTTTTTAAGCATGTTTTTTACCTACTGTACATCACCTTGGAAAAAGAAAGAAAGGAAGGAAGGAAGAAAGACAGACAGACAGAGAAAATCTTCGAATGATTTTCTAGGGAATGTGGGTTGATACAAAAGCCCATTTTATATATTCTTCCAACAGTGATTTTTGTCACTGAACAGTGGTCCCTCAGTATGTATCAGCATGTTCCTGCTAATATTCAGTGATTCTACCTATTATATTTTACTGGGATAGGTAGCTGACATCACTAAAAGGAAATGATGTATTGACCCACTATATTTTTTTTTCAAACTTGTGATGTTTCCCCTGAGGCTACTCATACTCAGTAAGTGTCATTTATAGTGGAAACTGCTACGTTTGCATTGGCTGGGCTTTGTGCTTGCTTTCAGTTTAGTCAGCATCAATACTATGTGCCTGATTTTTTTTAAAGTTGATAAAATATTTGACAAGTTAACTGCTTTAGGGAATTTGATAAAAAGGGAGATGGCCATATTAGTGTGAACTAAACAAAAAGAAATGGTGTCTCACATATATATATATATATATATATATATATACATACATACATACACACACATACTGCAGGATAAACAGACATAAAATGTTTTATGCATTCAAGCAGCATTCATGAAACTTAGCCAGCAAAAAGCTTAACTAAGTCTCCAAGAATGGATGTTTACAGGAATGTATAGAGAAAGAACAGCACAATTTCAAAATTATAGTTTGATTCCAAGAAACTCTGTGGGAGTTAAAATATATCTCCCACATCTCCTCCACCAGGTAACTCAAGGAAGCAAATACAAAATTAATACCAGGTATTTTTCCATCCAGGCAACAAGCAGACCCCAGGCTTACTTAGCTTCAACAATATGCTTTCAAATAGTCCCAGTGACCAAGGAATTTATATACTATGGTCATATAAGCAACTATGATGTCACTCTCTAAACCATGCATCTATCTGCTGGGGAAACAAAACATGGAGCAGTTTGACTAAATCCTAATTATCCACTTCTGTCCAATTATTCTGCAGTATCTGATATACTACAGCCAAGATGGAAAAGCTTACACTGTCTACGGGTATCATGAGAACACTGGATTTTGGCTAGCCTATGTTGTCTTGTTACCTTTTCGCATTCATTTTTTCTTGCGCAGGCACCCCTTGAGCGCCGCGCAAATGGGAGCGTCGCACCGCACGACACCCCCCCACTTGCACGGCGCCCACGAGGCTGACGCGGCACCCGGGCTCGCGGCGCCCACGCGCACTTACCTGCTGTGTGGAGCATCGCGAGGCGGCCGGGCCGCGCTTCCTTCCCCACGGAGCCTACAGCTCCCATGGTGCCCTGCGGAAGGAAGGGGCGGGGCGCTAGCGCGACGGACGTGCCAGCAGGAAGCGCCTGCGGAAGGAACGAGGGGGAAGCGGCGGCATCCCGGAGGAGGCTTCTCGCGCGAGACGCCCTCCCCCCTCGCGCAAAAAGGTACTTTGGTTGGGCTACCACTGTCTGAACCATCTGATCACAAGGACTAAACTCACAAAAACTGACTGAGCACTGAAAATCAGCCCATCCTGATTTCAGCACGCTTCTCAAACTTGAGATAAGTCAAATAGTTTCTCTGAAGGGTCAGAGCCATTTGCTTGCATGAGTCTGGAAGAAAATCCTAGGTTTTGGAATCTTTTCTGACAAGTCAATTGTAATTTGCCCTGGAAACTGATATTCAATGGCAGACTCTATCTCAACTCAGCAATATACAGTGGTCTGTGCTCAGCACCTCATCGATAACAACTTTATACTGAGACCAAAGCCTAAAGCAGAGACAACCACCAACACTGAAGTGGAAGACTATAAGCCTAGTAAGACTAGAGGAGATTATATGATCCTGCAACAACTGACATATAGAATTTGAGAAACTGTAAAAGCCAGACTGGTGGGCTCTGGTAGTTCCTGGTGAAATATTTTAGCCTTGCCTTCAAACTCCCAGGACCTTGAATTCTGCAGTCCTCATTTAACTTCTGGGACACTATCCACTGAGCTAGTGTTGAATTATCTATATGGGAGTATCTCCCTTAAGAAGCAGTGCAATGTAGTGATTCAGATGTTGAACTCTGACTGTAGAGATCACAGTTCAAATCCCTGATCAGTCATAGAAACCACTTTGGTCAAGTTAAATTCTCTCAGGGCAGAGGAAGGCAATGGAAACCCCTCTCTGAATAAATCATGTCAAGAAAATCCTGTGATAGGGTTGCCTAAGGTCACCATAAGTCAGAAACAACTTGAAAGCATACAACAACAACAACAACAACAACAATTGTCCTTAAGCTTCACCAGTATCTATTTTACTTAAAGGCTAAAATCTTTCCAAGGTTCTTTCCTTATATTAAACTTGGCTGTGTACAGACTTCATTATCTGAAAAGGTAGTCGGCAGTGGTGTGATGTGGTGGTGACTGTGTAGCTGAAAACTGGGAGTGGTTAGCCATAAGCTATGGATGGCATGGGCTCAAAGTGTCTCATAATCAGGCATAGAGAAGAAGCAAAATCTAATTTCCCCCTTCAGACCAGTTGCAATGTTTAGATAGGGGACAGAGGAGGAAAACAGACCACTGTTGTTGACTTTCTTTACATAGGTTCAGATTAGGATGCTGAAATTCTCCTATTTCCATCATTACCCCATCACCTACCAATACCTTTATACTCACACCAATTAAATAATATACAGGATGATGATGTATTATTTAACCTGATCCTTCTCTCCTACTTATGGTTTAATCAGTCTTATTTGATTCATCCAACATAATTTACCTCATGTGGAATGGTGACACCTTGAGGATTATTAAGCTTTGCTCTTTTGGGAGGGATATCCTTACCAAGAGGCAGCAATCAAGGTATATTCAAAAGAACCTTTTGGGGGCCTGGTGTTTGTAGCCCACTAACTTTAAAGTACAACTGCAGTTTATATGAAAGCTGACATCACCAGATGTCAAGGCCATAGTAGGGCTGTGGCAAGTGGGCTGCAGAAATCTTATCTTTACATGCACATTGAAAAGTGTAGTCATCATGGCTTCTAAGCTTCTAAGATGGCCCTGGTGTGCAAAATATCTTCTGTTCACTTGGGCACTTTGGACATCTAAATAGCAGCAAAATCCCAGGACTGTTTACAGCTTGCCATATCATGCCAACAAACTCTGGGCTACAGTCCACACTACATGGATGTAAAGGGGGCTCTGCTTTCTCCATAACCAAACAGGACTCACTGAAAACAACTTCCTCTTTCTATTCAGGGAGCACTACTGAATAGAAAATGGTCTGCTCTGAACACAGAGCACAGAAATTTTTTTAATACCTAAAGGAAACCTCTTTTCAGGTATTTAAGCTGACTTCTGATGTCAGGATACTAACTCTCACAAGACGCTGATACAGGACATTATTACCATTTAAATGGTTTTCTTCTTTCATTCCCTCCCCACTTCTCTAGAAAAGCTTTCAATTATTACAGTTTTGGCTGACAAAGGCAAGACTGACCTGACTTTCAGAAACTCTCATCTGATTTCTGCACAGAGGTTATCTCAAGGATACTAACAGCATTGTGTCATTTCTCCTCAGGTGTGCCAAGGTGAACGGCTCAGAATGCCTCCAATTGCTCTCAGCTATTCTCATATGAGACAGATTGCGCAGCTTCTGTTTGGCTTTGAAGACGTTAGTGTGCCAGTCACCAGGCCAAGGAATGACAAATTACCTCTCTGCCAATATCAGAGCTGGGACAGTTCTCTCCACAGCCTCCACCAGATGGGCCTAATTAAACTATTAGCCAATGAGTGAGGTCTGATGGCTCCATTAGGAATCCTCCTGTGCTTAAACAAACAGCTCAAAATAAATAGTTTCCTCCCAATTAAAGTATGGCTGATGTGCTTTTCTGGGCTATTGGTCAGTAGACACTGCAATTATAGCACTGGGCCCCCTCTTTACCACAATGCTACAGTGAATTGGATCAGGGTTTTATGGACAACAGTCCAGTCTGGACAACAGACTGGTCGAATCTGTCTGGGCAAGTCAAAGTTCAGTCCCCGTTAAACTGCAAAGTTGTCTCAGTGCCCTTCAGGTAGTTACAATTAAACTAATTTCCCTCCACATGTATTGTCAGAACAAAACAGTATAAGCCAGGGTTAGTCCAAGATAATTTGTTCCTGAGCTAGATAAGAAACCATGACCTCCACCAATCCAAATCTAGGACAGGGATGTAATTATTTGGTAATTTCATTCTCAAAGGAAGCAACAAGTAATTATAATAATTTTCTTCCCTTTGTGAGGAAGTCTTCAAAACTGCAGTGTTCCAGGGAGAAAATGCTGTTTTCTGTACAGAAAAAATATTTGTGAATTTTATGCAGAATAAGTTCTGTACTGCAAAGTTTCTTGACAGTCCAGGATTCTCCTTATCAGGGGTTTCTGATACTTGAGAAACACGTTTGCCTTTTTTTGGAATATTTTCAATATTCTTTACATAGCAGTTAGCAGTTACATTTCTATACCACTTATCAGTGTAAAGCACTCCCTAAGTGGCTTACAATGTGTTTAGTTAATTGCCCCCAACAAGCTAGGTACTCATTTTACCGACCTATGGAAGGCTGAGTCAACCTGGAGCCCTGCAGGACTGAACTTACAATAATGTGGCTGCAGTACCAGCATTTAACCACTGTGCCACCAGGGCTCTTTTCATCCCTAGTCTTGGTATATAGTTGCCGTTGTTAATGTCGTTATGTGTCTTCAAGTCATTTCTGACATATGAGGAGTCTAAGGCAAACATATCATGGATTTTCATGACAAGATTTGTTCAGAGGGGGTTTGCCTTTGCCTTCTTCTGAGACTGAGTGTGGCTTGCCAAAGGTCATCCAGTGAATTCCCCTGGCTGAGCAGGGATTTGAATCCTGGTCTCCAGAGTCATAGCCTAATGCTCAAATCCACCACACCATGCTGGCTCCAAGTAGAAATCTCTTAAATCCCTTAAACACTTGTAGCCACGCCCTGCTTAACTGAGACCATACAAGTAGGCCTAGCCCTGGTATAACTTTCATGAGTTCCTTGAAGGAGGAGGTGGGGTTCATCTTCCAACAAACAACAATCCCAAATCAAACACAAAGGCACAGCTGGGAATCTTGTTTCAGAACCCATTTAACTGGTAATGTCAGTGGTAATGTGACTCTTCTGCTAATGATCTGTGGTATCCCCAAGCCTTCTCCAACGGGCATGAATGTATAACTATGCAAAATCCAGGACCACTCAGTAATTAAGAGTATCTTGTACTTGAAAAGACTAAACTGCAACTTGCTAACATTATCACTGCACAGAATTACAACTCATTTGCCATTGATTCTACATTTACTCTAAGTGAACATTTGTAAGGATGTACTACTTGTTTTCATTATGCAAGAAGGTAAAACAAGAGTCCTAGTCCATCGGCACTATACAAGTGCAGCAAATCAAGAAACAAGAAAAGAGATAAGCAAGTTCTCCCATATTCTCTATCAGTCTTCCATCCTTCTGATATTCCTTGTATGCACTGCCAACTTGTTATAACTAACAATTTTCTAAGATAATGTCATACTTTCACCCCACTTGTTTCCTAGTTCACACTTTTGCATTTGGAATTTTGCTTTTTTTGACTATTTAGTTATTTTTGCACTAATTATTACTAGCTGCCTTGGGCACGATTCATGGAAAGGCAGGATATACATATTTATAACAGAATAAATAAGTCCTTGTTTACTGCCACAGCAATGCTGGATTCCTTGGAAATCTCTACTGTCTGACTTCCTTCTCAGTATTTCTAGCTATGACTGGTTAGGTGGGACAGGCACAACAATGGGAAGAAGAACACTGATTTTCATTTTGAACCGGGCTTCAGCTAATAGATTTGGACAAAGATCCTGAAATTTCTCAATAACTTTTTTTTTAAAAAAAATGAATTTCAGAGCTATCATTAAGATAGCCAGAGGGTCTGTCCAAGACCTCCATGTGCCTTAGATTCTCATGATGTACATATTATGAAACATGTTGCTTAAACAGTATATAGTTTCCAGGTTTTCTTGTCTGAATTTTAAGTGCTGGCCTTTATTGTCCTGTAACATTTCACTGATGTTCTCTTTTCTTTGCCTGGAATGCTGAAAATAATAGCCAAATGGCAGAAAGGGTTCACTTGAGATCAATTTTTCCCCCACCGATTTTATTCAATTGAATTCACTCAAGTGGTGGTTAACAAACACTGCAGAGTGTATGACATGTCAAATTAGCAGCTTTGCAAATCTCCTGTTAATTGTCAGACTAATTAAAAAATTGCTAATTATAATGTTTATAACTTCAAATAACTGCTCAACTATAAAGCACTGGCTGTCAGGTGTAAACAGGGGGACTGAAGGAGGGGGGAAAGGGAGGGGGAAATCAATCGACATCTGTTAATTTATCAGAAGCAGTACACTAAATTGAAAAATGGATTGCCTAATGCACTGTAAATCTGCATTACGATAAAAAGACCAATTCATTTCAACGCACGCTTAATAAAAAGGATAATGACCATCTTTAGTGGGCAGCCCCAGGGCTTCCTCTGCCAATCAGACTTAAAACTTCCCTAGTTTGCAGAAGACCATAGCTTGGTTGTAGATTTTGCTGCATGCAAAGTATATGCCATGGGCCTTTTCTTAAGCAGAAAACAGAAAACAACAGGAATGGATTTGTCTAATACTGATGTAATACATATTAATGATGTGATCATAGTACTATCTATAATAGGAATCCATGCACTGATACCACCAAAGCAAGATGAGTTCATGCTCATAGGTATCTTAGAACACAGCAAACCAGCAGATAGCTGTCCAGCCTCTTTTTGAAGATGTCCAAAGAAGGAAAATTCCAACACTTCTCTAGGCCATTGGTTCCACTGCCAAACCACTCCTACCGTCAAGAAGTTCTTTCTAATTGCCTTGGCACTATGTAGGAAAGTGGCATTTTCGGCAATGCAAACTGCACTTGTCTTGATTTGGATTTTGCTTGTAATCAGGAGCTTTGTTGGACAGGAATTAAGATAACCGATTGTTTCCCAATAATTCTTTTTTTTAACTAGTGTATCCACACTGACAACATGCACTTCTGGCCATCCCCCACCCCATCCCAGCAGATCAGGAATTGTAGTTCCTAGCACAGAGAAGATTAGTCCTTGAAAACTCAACCAAAATATGTGCAAATAAACAAGAAATTATTTGGGGTCCATATAGAGCATAATAAACTCAAAATGTTTACAGAGAACCAACTGGAAGAAATTACATTTAAAACAGAAGAAGATGCTCATTAAACAAAAGACTGCTTGATCTTTTGGTCTCCTCACATAGCATATGAACATATGATATGCTCTCCCTATGTACGCAAACTTAGTTTATGCTCTGACCCAGGGAAAATCTGTTCATGCAATTGATATTTGGTAGTGAGCACAATCAGGCTTTATACAGGAAGACAGACTTGTATTTTATGCCATTTAATTATCAACTTTGGTGACACTATTAAGTGGACACCGTGTACAAAAAGGGGTTCTTAACCTAGGGGGTCTGTGGGTGACCTTCAGGGGGTTGGTGAACAGGGGCAATTTTCCCCCCTTTGCTTCCTATTGATATTTCTTCTGCCACAGTGAATTTTAAGGTAAACATTCAGTCTTTTAATGTGTTGTTCAAGATGTTGTTCTTTGTTGTAGAAGATTTTAATACATGGTTGTTAATAAGGACAACCGTGCATAGAGAGCTGCTTCCCATATTAAAAACACCTTAGCCAGCAAAATATTGCTTGCCAGCTCTGCAAGCTACACTTATCAGTTGCTACTAAATGGTTTACTGAAGCAGTTGGCATCCAAATGCTATAGCATCTTTTGCTTTTCCATTGCACCTTAAGGCAGGAGAGGAACTTGTGCAACCCTTCTCATGGTGTTGGACAAACCTCCAACATTCTTCATTATTGTCTATGGCCCTTTCTACCTTACACTGTTATAGTGCTATTATTCCACTTTCAACATCCTGTGGAATTCTGGGGTTTGTAGTTTACATGTCCAAAGAGTTCTCTGGCTGAGAATTCCAACGGCCCCTCCCTAAACTGCAAACTTCAGGTTTCCATAGGATGTTGAAAGTGAAATAATAGCACTATAATAGTGCAGTGCAGAAAGGCCCTAGCTTTTTAGGACTGCTAAGAGTGCAACATCTGAAAGGCTGTATTCCCATCCCTAGTTTAGGGACAATTTGCTGGATTGAGGTGTGAACAGACCAGCTATGTGAGCATTCCTTTAGTTTACATTGTTTTAAAAGAAGAAAAAATCATTCAGCATGCTTGTTTACTTTAGAAACATATTTTTCAAATTTTTCTTTTACTGACAGAAACTGCAATTGTTTGTAAGTTCTTCTTGTTGCTGTTGTTTAAACCACAGAATTAGAATTACTACATATACTTCTAGCTATTTTTAGCCCATGGCTTCCCTTATGAATCCCAGCAAGTTCTATTTGTGGCATAACAACTATGGTTCTTCTTAAAGCACAATTGTACCAACTCCCCACATCATCATAAGTGAGCATGCTAGCTCTATCTGAGTGATTAATCTTATTTTGTCCCGTCTGACCCTCAATTAGAGCTGTAACATTTATTCTGAAACATATGAATACCATATCATTTGGCACACCTAGGCAAATGCCTGCCTTTCAAGGCTAGCCCATTAAAATAAAATGAAACAGCATGGGTGCCCATCTGGTCCATCCCCACAAGCCAGGAGTAAGAGCTCTGACAGATTTACGATGCCTTGTACCCTCTATAAACAAAAAGAGCTACAACTCACAAAACATTTCAACTCTCTCTTGTTTTGCAAGGAATTTGTTTTTCAACTTAGCCAATAACTTTCCTTTGGAGCTTGCACATCCTAGAAAAGGTTTCAAAACATTTAAATGAACTTTTGCCATTTTAAAAACCATTACAGAAGGTAAATTCAAACCATTCTGAAAGGACAAACAATGGTCAATCTCTAGACCATCCATCCCACAGGCTTGTCTCCTGAAATCTACCAAATTTAAATCAAGACATGCAAAAATGTTCGCTGTTCATCTTTTTGCTCATATGAAAAGTAGACAGAAGTTTTTTAAAACAGCCTTGGGGGTGCAATATCCCTCACTTTAATCCATGGTGTACAACAGTGGCCTTCAAAACTGTTTTGGATTGCAGCCCCCATAATCTCTTATAGCTGGCTATGCTGGCTGGGAATGTCAGAAAGTATGCCAAAAACACATGGAGAGACTCGGGGCCTTTCTGCGCTACACTGTTATAGAACTATTGTTCTACTTTCAATATCCTATGGAATCCTGGGCTTTGCAGTTTAGGGAGCGGCCTTTAGAATTCTGAGCCAGAGAGCTCTTTGGTCTCAGTAAATTACAAACTCCAGAATTCCACAGGATGTTGAAAGTGGAATAATAGCACTATAACAGTATAGGGAAGAAAGGGCAATAGACAAGGTATGAATAGGCTGATGAGGAACTTTGTTGTCTTTCAGATACCCAGATGCCAAGCCAGAGCTCTATCACAAATGAAATGATAATAACAATGGTTTTTCTGAAGTCAAACATTCATCTGAAAGCCACAAAGAACCTGTTTATGTATTTTTCAAGTATTGTGAGAAATATTTGCTTGTAGCACTTTCTCACACTTTTCTGTTAATATAGATAGTTCTCCTTGCCATACCACCATCATCTGCTAGGATAACTACTGAGTGACAAAGAACTACCTTGTCACAGTAAGATATACACTGGTCCTCAGAAAAGATTTTTGTCGGCAGTTTTGCTGGCAAAGTTATGTTAACTACCATGTTTCATCAACATGTTAACAAGTTTTATCAGTGTTGCACTGATATACTGGTGCTCCACCCAGAATGCTTGACCTATCAATTTTCATAAGAGTAGTTCTGAAGAGGGAAGCAAGACCACATGTCTTCACTGTTCTTTTTATTAAAATCTCCTTGATCAGAGATTGGACTCTAAGGCCCTTTTCACACCTTACCTGTTCCTGGTCGCATCCTGTGGGGATGATGGCAGCAGCTCTGCTGGAAGAGGAGCATGATGGGAGCACTCCCCTCCATACCGGCTGTCTCCAGGATCCAGGAAGCACAATGGCCCTGCCTGTTCTTATTGCAGTGCAGCCAGGTACTGTCCCAGGCTGCACTGGGGCAGGAAGCGCAACCATTGTGCTTTTGGACCCTGTGCACACCAAGTAAGTTCAGGATGGCGGTGCAATCATGGATCATTGATGGGGAAAAGCCATCAATGATTTAATTTGTGACTGCACCACCTGGGGACGGAAGCGTGACGACATCATGCATAACTGTCACCACAATCCCGTCCTTCTGCTGTCCCTATGCGGGACGACAACATCTTGCAAAAATAGCCTAACTTTAAGAAACATAAAAATTAAATGCAACTGCTTCTCCCAGCTTAAGCACCCAAAGTAAAACCATTCCACTCTGTGCTTACCCAAAGGCATGCTAGCACTGGGGATTCTGGGTTTTCTTTCGTATGCCCTTTTCACACGGCAGTGTACAAGCGAAAGGGCCCCTTGAGCGTCGCGTAAATGTCAGGAGTGGTCTGCATGACGCACTCCCATTTCCTCCATGCTCAAGGCCCGCAAGTGCAACAAATACGCATTTTCTTATTTTCAGCTTTTAGCCAAAAATAAGCCGCGCTGGCGCAAATCTCATGGGCCTGGGCCGCACTCACCTGCAGTGCGGAGCCTCTGGAGCCGGGCCTGTCACGCGTCCTCTCCTCAGTGCAGCCTACAACTCCCAGGCTGCACTGCAGAAAGAAGGGGCGGAGTGCGGGCGGGGTTCTTGCATGAGCAGGAAGGAGTCACGGAGCCCGAGCAGCAGGGAAGCAGGAGGCTTGTGAGAGCCTGCCTGCCCAGGCTTTTCACGCAAGGCCCACACTCCAGCAGCGTGAGAAGGTAAGCTGCGGAAAGGGACTTAAAGAGGCAAGGCACAATAGGGTCAATATCAAGCCTCTTGCCAGGACTAGCCATTATCATGAAGCTAGTGGGGCCTGGCAAAGGCTAACATCTACACCATTCCGATGGCATGCAGCCATCTCCACAAACAGACTTCTTTTTCAAGCACTTGTATTTCCAAGCTGTTTAATTCCCCACACACTCCTGAGGTGGTGGCGCTGCAGGAATTCCTGGGCAATTAAAAATATTGGTGCATGGCAGGTCAAATGCTGCCACCCACCACTGATTCCAGTTGTACTGTGGCCTCCCAATGGCCATAATTTTTCCTCTCCCATTTCTGGAGTTTCAAATGTTCCTTTAAAGTTCTGGGCAATTGTGATGGAAAGTATGTTAATCAACATTCATTTCCAAGCCAAAAATGGGGATGAATAACAGAGGCAAGTTTTAGCTAGTATTCACAAATCCCAAAGTGTTTCAGTAAGCCATCCTGCACAGAAATACACACGGATTTTTTTGCATAAAAAGCATGGGAGGTTGTAGTGGAGAACCCTGTTTCCAGCAAACCTGTTCAAAAAACAAGTACCAATTTTGTACAAAAAAAAATCTATGTGTGTTCCAGTAACAGAGGGGTTTTTTTCCCCATGAAAATTGTGGAGGTTTGGTGCAAAATATTTTTGTGCACAATTTTTTTTTCACAAAAAGAACATGATTTTTGGACAAGAACCATGTGCTTCTGGAAACAGTAAGAGTTTTTTCACATGATAAAATGTGTACTTTTTGCTCACACACAGACACACACACACACACAAACATTTTTCATGTAAAAAGAAAGCCTCTTAGGACAGTGACAGCACAGCCTATGCTTAACAGTGCTAGATGTAAAGCTTGGAAACACCGGTTTTCTGAACTAGAATTGTAGTCAAACATTTTTTTCCCAAGGCTTAGCTAGATGTTATGGGGAAAAAGTGGTGGAAGAGACACACAGTACCCTTATCAAATTCTCGCAAGCACTGTCAAGGTAATCTTGGGCCTACTGTTAGCAAGTTCTGGTTGTAGTCCCATGAGATCCTATCAGTACCTAGATCTTCTCTTTTTTTAGCCTCAAGGCGAAAAATTAGAAGGACAACACATATCACAGAAGAAGAAAGGGGCAGTCAGGGCACAAGTGAAAAGCACTCTTAGGTCATCTTAACTTACTCAGTAGATAATTTAATTCATATACAAATAAGCACTGGTTCCTGGGACAGCGATGCTTTGTGAACATCCAGCTGAAATACTTGGAATTCCAGCATGTCAGAAATGAGAAAGAAGGCTACCATCTAACCTATAGCCATATAGTCCTGTACAGTCCTTAGCAATTCTCTCTCTGTGTGTCTAGAACATAGTGAATTATGGTCAGGAGTCTGAACAATCTGCTGTTTGGTTGCGGCCTCCATAACAGCACACCTTAAGCCACAAAGCCTTTGTCTGAGCAACTCCAATTCAAACTAAGGCTTTTTGCATGACGACAGTGAACCGGCATGGGGACACAAGAGGAGCGGGACTGCAACAGTGCTTTCACATGACGTTGCCATGATTCTTCCCTTCTCACATTGCCAGTCAGTGCAATGAAGGGCTATAACTCCACCAATAACTCCCAACTGCACAAGCCTTCTCTTGCAGCCAGCCATGCAGAAGGGCCAGAAGTGTGATCTATGCTCTTCCTCCCCTACTGCAGCATGGAAAGAAGGCTGGCTGCAGCCTGGAAGGACAAAGCATATCCCCCATTGTCCCTTCCTCATGCAGCCAGTCACATGTAGAGAGGAGCATTGGGAACATGCTCCCATCCCTGCAGAGGCACTGCTAGGATTGTGACAGCGCAATGCTGGAGAGCGTCATCATGCAGAAAAGGCTTACACTGCTTGTTGCCAAGACTTGTAGTCTTAAAATCCAGACCAGTATCCTATTAGTTCACCTCCAGCTGCAGCTCCCTGGTCTTTCAAACAGCATCAAACTTAGTCCATAGTAATTGCTGAAAATTTAGGCACATGATATTAATAATTCCTGATGTAATGTTATCCTACATAGAGAGACTTCATATCAATGCTTACATTTAATAGATACCATAAAATCCCAAAAGACCTCACATCCTTTTTTCTTCATTTAAAGGGATATGTAACTTAGCCTCAAACCATGCTTCCCACTGACTGTATCTCAAGCAGCCCACAAGTCACAAATAAAGTATCTTAGAAAACGCAAAATATCTTAATTCTACTGATAATCAATTGTCAAAAAAAGGTTATCCAACATTTAGAAGCAGAGGCTTGCAAGCTAAGCAGTTTTCACAGGGATAAAATTTGAAGGAAGCTTTGTTTCAGTTGCTAATACTCAGAGGAATGTTTATTAATAGTTGGAGACTCTCCAGCAGTTCATACATGTCATTGTAATTTCTTCTCCTGAATTTAATCAGACAGATTTGTTATAAGCACATTCAACAAATGGCAAACAGCATTCTTGCATGAGACAACCTTAATTGCTCTTTCCTCTTGTAAAAATTTCGCCAAGTTTTTATTTCAAATGTTATGCTCATAACATGGCAACTATTTTCTGATCTCCATGCCAAATTTATCAGCAACCCTGCTTCATTTGCACTCACATCCATGATTTCTTTCCTGTCCCTATACTACAGGGATGACTAAATTGTAGCCCGTGAGTTTGAGGCCCTAAATTATAAGAACACCAGAAAACCCATGATAGATCAGACTAGGGAGTGAGAATTGTGGGTTTCTGCAGTTGTTGTTAACAATAACTCCCTGTAGTACTAGCCAGCATAACCAATAATGAGGAATACTGGGAGATGAAGTTCAGCAACATCTGGACAGCTTCATAATTCCCACCCCTGGTCTACCTAGTACAGCATCCTGCTTACACATGGCCAATTAGATGCCTACAAAAAGCCTAACAGCAGGAAATGAAAGCAGCTGGGCCTTCCATTTCACAGTTCCCAGTGACAGATATATAAAGACACCCTTCATCTGATGCCTGAGCTAAAATTCATACAGCCAGCGCTGATCCTAAACTCCATGAATTTATCTAATTCTTCTTTGCAACATCCAAGTCACCAGCCATCACTACATCTTGTTGTGATGATTTCCACAGTTTAACTATGTGTTGTGTGAATTTATGTGTCCTGAATCCCTCACTGTTCAGCTTCAGTGGATGACCCCAGGTTGGAGCACTAGGAGAAAAAAATCAATATTTATCTGTGTCTCCGAAGTCCAATCTAATCATAAATCCCAGTATAACAAAAAGTTTTCCCACTAATTTACTTGTATGCTTTTACAAATCAAGTCTTACAAAACAGAGATGTTCCACTCTTTAATTTCACACCAATTTGTATCTAATACAAATGTAACAGGCCTACCTGCCCCAACCCAGCTGTGCTGAACTATAATTCCCATGATCCCCAGCAAGTTAGAGCTGGAAGGTTGTAAAACAGAACGTATTTATATATTGTGGGCTATTGTTCAACACAGTATATCTGTGAATCTTCTATTGCTCGGAGAGCATCAGCATTTTTACAAAGCTTGATCAATCACAAAAATGATCAGCTTGCATGGCAAAATACACTTATAGCCTGTGGTTGGGTATAAGCAAAAAACTATAAGCATCATATGTCACATATTTGAAGCATGGTCCATCCCCCTGATCCATTATGAATTATACCCACAGACATGTATGGTCTGGGATGAAATTAAGTTGATCTTCCTCAGCTTTCAGAGATATGTAGGTATCCCATCAAACAACACCCCCCCCAAAACCTACCAAGACACAGAGAAAAGCAGAAAATTTTCCTAGAAATCACCACACTGGTTATAACACCGCTGTGGCAAACACTGCTGGATGTAATATCATTTTGGAAAACGTGTATGGGAAAGCCAATGTTGGATGTAACATTCCTATGGCACGCACACAGAGAAAAACACATATGGGAAACAAAAACATACATGGCACTTCCTCAGTTTACTGATGAAAAGGAAAAAGTGTGGCTGGAATACTTCATGGTCTCTACAGTGGACCCTACCAATTGACATCATGCTGCTACTGTTCACACAACTAAGGAACAACAAGGTCCAGAGAGTCCCATTTACTTGAACTGAACAGAATCAATTTAAACTCAATAACTATAAATTGGATAAATGTGTATGTATAAGGAGATAGTTCACCCACATTCATGCTGTAGTTTAGGGCCACAAAAACAAGCAGGATAAGAACTGGAGCATCCCTGGTCTACTGTATCAGCATCTAGGTTGTGAAGTCCCCCGCTGCTGCCGCCTAACTCTCAACATTTTAGAACTGTGATTAATGAACTGATTAAACCACATTAAGTAATCAATTAATGTTCTGAGCTATAAGCCCTTCATAAGATCTCTGAGCTTTTCTGTGATAAGAAAAAGACAGATAAACAGACTGTAGGCTTGGGAGCAAGTAAGAAGAGGTTGCTGCATGGTGTTGGATACTGTAAAACCTAGTAAAACTATAGACTAATTTCCAGATAGGTTGAATACAGGGTCAATGAATATACATACTATTTGCATTTGTGGTGAAATCAAGTTTGCTTCAATGAACATACAATAATTTTTTTTCAGTGTGTGTGGGCATTTTTCCATGCCATACAATAAATAATGAAATAAAGTTTGAAAAATAGGACTTCAGCACACAATTATATAACACTGCTTTCTTGCATATCACTTTCCACTAAACTTATTCTACATTTCTAACATGTGAATATATGCATGGGCATTGGTTAGGGATGAAAAGAAAGTTGCATTATTCAGAATTTTAAACAAATTTATCTAAGTATCATAAAGACTACACATAACACTGGTCGTATAGGAATTGAACTGACTACTGATTTGCTTCTGGTTCAAATTCAAGAGGGTGGTGATGACATTCAAAGCTCTAAATGGGTTGGAACCTCAATAGTTGAAGGAGTGCCTCTTCCTATATATACCTGAGAGTTGAGATCTGCTGGTGGGGTGCTGCTCCACATCCTATCAGTGGGAACAACACATCACAAAGAGACATGAGAAAGGACCTTATCTTGGGTAGCACTCCATTTATGGAATGCTCTCCCTTTGGAGGGCTGCCTTTTGGACCTAATCATATTACTTTCTGAAGTGTATATGTACATAGTTTTACTTGTTTTGGCTTTTTCTGCTGTTTTAACCTGGTGATTTTATTTAATATTCTTTTATCTTATTTAAATTATTCTGTTGTTTTTATCTGCAATTCTTTCAAACTGTTCATATTGTTTTAATTGTATACTGCTCAGATTTCATGATAAAGCATGAAACCAAAATCTTTTAATAAATAAGTAAACAAATAAATAAGTGACAGTCTGAGACACTATTAGGAAAAGTAGCACACATATGTTTCAGCTTTGCCATCAATATGAAGAAAAACCACGTGGCTGAATTTTTTTTTTCCTTTTCAAATTATACAAAAAATGTGCAGAACTAAAAATAGGTTATCTTTGAAAAGTTAAAAAAAAACTTCAGTCATCAGGGAAAATGTATATAAAATATGTACATAAAAATGCATAAAACCTATGTATGTTAGGAAGACTGTGTGCCAAAATGCTTTCTTTCCTTCTTTCTTTTCCTTTCTTTCTTTGAGGTATTTCTCTATTTCCTTTCAGTCCACAGGGGCTCTCAAAGTGATGAACAACTAAAAGCAACTGAAATAGTACAAATATTTCAAATTTTTAAAGAGCATATTAAAATACTCTTTAAAAACTTGTAAAAACAAACTAAAAACAGTCTCTAATTTTAAAACGATTAAAACAGAGTGATTTCAAACATTAAAGGGCATGCAGAACAGCAGTGATTTGGCTAAAAGGGATGGAGCCAGCCTAACATCCTCTGGTAGGGATACCAACATATGCTAATTTCCATATGAAACCTTTCCACAGTAAGTCTCAAAATTCAATATGAAACAAGACAGAAAGAAAATAAAGGGGGGTTTAGGACAAATGCAATAAAACAGAGACAGAGTTTTTCCATCCATAACACTGAGGAATATGGTCACTTTGAAAATGACATTTGGAAAGCCAGCTCACGTTGGCTCTGAGCACAAAGCAAACTGGTCATGAAAATATCCTCATAAGTAAGCATGTGAAAGTAAGCATTTGGAATGTGGCTGATGGCGCCTGGCCTAAGGAAGCAATCCTCTGTCACTGTTACAGTCCCTGGGGCTTCACTGATCTCCTGTTGGCTCTCACAATGCTACCACTGGAAGTGCTCAGAGCAGCATAGTGAGAGCAAAGTACACTATGGCCTCCTAGAGCCAGCTGCATGTACAAGAAATGCAGCTAGCTGGTAGGATGCTGCAAATCTTTGCTGTGCTGCAACTGCTAAGTTGCATCAGAGGGTGAGGTGAAAAGTGGTGGTCAACATAAGAAAATATCTTTGAGAAAGAGAAGAGTTGAGATGGTAAGTAAAGCCTGACTTGGTTGAGAAGCCCATGAATTATGATGGTATAATGAGAATCAGGGCAAAACAAGACCCATCCACCCTAAAATATGCAGGTGTATCAGTACTAATTGCATTTTAGGGTGCATCAAATTCCCATAAGTTGAGAGTGTGACTCAACAGCTGTTGGGATAATAACATCTCATGCCAGCAATGCCACTCTGCACTCTACATTGGACAAATAGGGCAGCTATTGTCACGGAGCCCTCCCATGAATAATAAAGGATGCCTGAAGTCTCTTCTATGCATATGTAAATTCATATCCACCTTTTAGGAGGAAGCAGGACTGAACCCATGGAGGGTGCTTCTAAGTATATATTGTGTTTGCAAGCATCTTCATACTTAAGAATGTTTCACTGATAATTTGCCCACTCCATTTAAGTAACTGCAGATAAGCAAAATGAATAACAACCTTCCTACCAAGTTTATGCCCTCCTTGCTTAAAAACAGTTTGGGGGTCCCCAGCTTTATGTGATAAAGTAATCACTTTAAGAAGGACAAATGGCGGAAAAGAATGACAGAAATTCATACACCAGCCAGAGTTTATTTTAATATATACATAAAACTCCTCTATTAACAAGATGATACAGAGACATGATAACTTGATAGTTAACCCAGAATCAAAGATATGAGGATAGAGGGCAGAAAAAGTAAAAATCCTCAAGAATTAGGGGTTTTCTCAAAAGGAGCTAGCTTTGTGGTTTGCTTCACAATGATTGCAGCTCGGTTTGGGTGAGACTATGAAGTGCCAGGCTACAAAATCCTTCCACAGCCAGACACAATACAAGCCATACTATGGTGTAAATCAGCAGCTTGGTGAACCCAGCCCATTCCTGGCTTGAAATGCACATGTGTGTCAGAGCTCTGGAAGTCATCTGGAAATTGCTGTGAGGACTAGGAATCAGGGGAGTTATAGTCCAAAAAAGTAACTTTTACAAGCTTTGATTAAAAATCAATACTGGGGGAATATCCTTCTCACAGGCAACAGATGAAAGCCAATTTTGAGTCACTATATACTGAGCCAGAATTAAAATAATTCCACATATCTCTAAAATGCAGTGATCTTCACATGGCTAAATTTATAGTTACAGAGCAATTAAACTCCAAGTTATTGCCAGAAATTGTCCTTATGGCCTAATTTTTTTGTTTTTAAAAATGGCCAACACAGAAACTCCTGAGTGAGCTGATCACTGACCTGATAGATTGTAATGCTCTTACTACTCATCATGCCAGGAGCTCATTTGATGATCTCTGCTTTGTGAGCCATTCATTTTTATGGGCCAAGGCTTCAACCCTCAAAGCCCCAGCCTTTGAAGTAGTGCCATCAAAGTAAAATGATCCTAATCTAGGGGAAGTGGTTAGAAACCTATAGCCCTAAGGCATTAAAAAAACTCTTATGAAGATTTTGATAGCTTAATGTTCTAGATATGCTCAATAATTTTATTTAAGGAGGCAAGATGTAGCTCATTGGGTGTAATGTCCTGAACTACTTATTATCTAGAGCTTACACAGTGTATGGGACTCCATAGAAGGATAGAAAAGAAGGAATACTTTCATTCCAGAGTGCTTTTGATGTCCAGCTCATGTCAGCAGCGCTTATGAAATTAGGCATTCCATTTGATCTATCACCAACTGTTGACTTATTTCCACCAACTTCAGTAACATGAAGTATAAGAGGCCACTGTTTATTTCGACAGACCCCCAAAACATGTCCAGAATAGCACGATGAAGAAACTGGCCAGCCTGGAGATCTATAATGAAGAACTGAAGGAGGTTCGTATGTTTAGTTTGGAGAAAAAGTTATTAAGAGGCAACATAACAGCCAGCTTCAGCTATCTGAAGGATTCTCATCCTTTTAATGGAACAATTTTGTTTTCTGTTGCTTCACAAAACAGAACCTGAACCAAACTGAACAAAAATTCAAGAGGGCAGCAAATAAATATTAGGTATAATTTATTGACCACTGTTGCTGTTGTTCATTGCTGTCAAGTGCACTTCAACTTATTAGCAGCCTAAGGAATCAGAGACCTCCCAGTCACCCTGTTTACAGCCCTGCTCAGATCTTACAAAGTTCAGGCAGCTGTGGCTTCCTTGATTGAATCTACCCATCTGTCTTCCTTTTTTCCTACTGCCTTCAACCTTACTAAGCACTATTATAATTTCTAACAAATCATGTCTTCTCATGATATGCCCAAAATATGACAGCCTCAGGTTAGTCATCTTGGCTTCCACAGAGAGTTCAGGTTTGATTTGCTCTTGGATTCATTTGTCCTTCTGGGAATCCATGGTATCTGCAGCACCCTCCTCCAGCACCACATTTCACATCAATTGATTCTTTTCCTGTCAGCTTTCTTCACTGTCCTGCTTCCAAAACCATACAGAGAAATCAGAAATACAATGGCATAGACAATCCTGACTTGGGTATTTAATAATATATCTTTACACTTGATTTTCAACGCTAGATCAGATTATCTTACAAAGTAGTGGGCTTTCATTAATTACAGCTTTGTAAGGAGAGGCTGGATGGTTAGCTGAAGGGGATGCTGGAAAGCAGTGGCCTTTTAGCCCTGCTGAACAGAACTGGGTGATCTTTAAGGTAATTTCCAAAAAATTAAGAGTTTGTATCCCAGTTTTGCTGCTTTTCTTTTCCCTGCCCCCTCCTTTTCCTTTTATATCTTACCTTTTTATGATGTAAAATTGAAAGCTGGACTTTGCAGAGCAGGTCATAAATATGATAATTTGTTTAAGAAATAAAAAAAAAAAACCTGTCTATAACAGAAGAACAATTTTAAAAGTACAGACCCATTAAAAATCCTATTGTGGGGAGGAGGATTCAAACCCTAGTCTCCCAAAGTCCTTGTCCAACACTCAAACTACTATACCATGCTGGCTCTCACCAGAATCTATACCTGACAGCATTCCCAAACCATCAGACCTATTGTGCTATATATTTGTAAGAATGGAAGTACAGTCATCCCTCTACATTTACTAGGGTTAGGAACAGAGGACCCCTGTGAAAGTGAAAAAAACATGAATAACTCTAGGCCCTCTCCAACCATATTTAACACACAAAAAAGTATGATCACCATATTCAATCCACCATAGATTCCTTTGAGGCATCAGGGTTACTTTACAAGGCAGAAGTGGGTGGCTGGTGGGACTTACTGCCACCTCCACTGCTGCCCCACACCATTTTTAATAGAGACTTATGAGCCTCATTTGCAGTATCTCAGTCTCACAAGGCTTGCAGTCCCTATTAAAAATGGCATAGGGAAGCAGCAGAGGTGACAGCAAATAATCCATGAATAATCAAATCCACAAAAGTGAAATCCACAAATGTGGAGGGCTAACTGTACTGAGATATGTCGCCCTCCATTTCCATTTTATTGCCTATTCCTATGAATAGGAAACTTTTTCAACAAGAATCAGTGGAAACAAAGACACACTGATAAATGAAACTATTGTTTGGGCAATTCCAAAGAAGAGATTGACACTACCACTGAGTAGATCTTCAAAAGCAGCAACTGAAAACATCTGCATACTGCACAGCAGAATTTCTTAGAGAAAATGCCAGACAACCCCTGAACTATAGCTGCTGGAATTGGTGCTGCTGAAATTTCACAACTCATTTTCCTGGTATTAAGATGCTAAAGTGGTTTAAGGAGATTTGTTCAAATGAGGCTTGGCAATTTTTCTGAATAATTTAATGCCCTGAATTAAATGTTTTTGAAATTTGGGACTGCCGTGCAGTTTGGCTTAGGAGTGTGACACCACTTCCTCCTCCCTTTTTTCAGAAGCAAAAGTTGTCAGAAACATATTGCACGAGTGATGCAACTAAATGGAAATGCTTCCACCTGAATTATTCCCATTCAGAAGAATTAAATAGGAGGGCTTTGTCACTTAAAAAAGTTCTCTTCAATTTTTTTTAAAGAAGATCCAATTTTGCAATTTTATTTACAGAGATTGCCTCTCTTCTTCAGTAAAGGCACTGCTGACTTCAAGGAGTTAACATAATCTTTTCTCACACTCGTGCTCCCCCCAAACAATTATACATTTGCATAATTCAATTAAAGTTATAAAAAAACCCACCACAATCCTGCTTGGCAAGACAATCACCTGCCCCTTTAAACTGAAACATTATGAGCCAACCGTCTCCAATCTCTGCTGATTAACAACAGCATATTCCAAATTTATAGGGTCTATTACCAGCCATCTGAAGAGCAGCCACAGTGCCAAATCTCCCTTCTTAGCTTCTCCTGGGAATCCCTTCTCAGATGCTCTTTTCACAACCGGTAAATAACACTTTATATCTTTTGTACAGATAGCAGATAATTACCATATGGTTCAAAACATGCTTGCTTCATTCACTTTCCCACAGTAAACTTCCTTCATTATGACAGCTAAGGGGCACTCAGGGATCTAAAGTCTATAATGTAGCCCCCCATAGATTTGGTGGTTTCAAAGGTCAGTGTTTTTTACAATAAAAAGTTCAGAGAGAGAACAAGTGACTTTGTAAGAAATTATTTTTATTGGCCAGAGGGAAGAGAAGGAAGGAGTAGGGAGATGCCAAGACAGGTAAATGAGTGAGGAGCATCCACAAGATATAACCCTCAGTGCCAACTTTTTTTTTTTAAACAGCGCTGCATGAAGTAGAGGGATAATGCATTGGAAGAACAGCTACAAAGAATTACAGAGAAGTAGATAAAAGGATTCTCTGGTGTTGCTACATTTTCAACAATCATGCCGTATACATAGCTTTGATGAAAGAAGAGGCAAATTTTTGCAAACATTTGCAGCAGCACTGAGATTTACACTATTATCAGTAACTGTCCTTAAGTCTCAATATTTTTTTTCCTTTGCTTTGTTCTGAAGCAAGATGCATGGGTTTCTTTAGGCTTTTTTTTTTCCTTTTTGGTTCTTGGGACTTCCTCCCAGGAAAGCATTATAAGACTGCAGACAAACTGCATAGATATTTGCATATATATTAAGAACAATACTTCTGAATATAAACCATAATAAAAAAAAAAGTGAGGACATATAACATATTTCAGTAAGAGCTGGCTTAAAAGCAACATTCTGTCTGGGACAGAAATTACACAGAAGGGATTTTTTTTAGAAAGGAGAACAAATATCAACCATCATTTGCTATTTTTCCTACCAAACTGTATTTAAAAAAAAAAAAATCTGCTTGTAAGGTCTGGCTTTACTTTCAGGCTCCTTTTTTGTAAGCTAAGAGTGGAGATAAAGCCAGCATGGAGTATTGGTTTAACTGCTGAACTAGGACTCTAGGAGACCAAGACTCGAATTCCCAGTTGACCATGGGAACCCACTGGATGACCTTGGGCAAGTAACACTCTTTCAGCCTCAGAGGAAGGTAATGGCAAACTTCCTCTGAATAAATCTTGCCAAGAAAGCTCCATGATAGGTTTGCTTTAGAATCACCATAAGTTGGAAACAACTTGAACGCACAACGAGAAGAGCGAAGAATTTCTTTCGGTTCAAAGAGTGGATTGAATTTCACAGAAGTCCTAAGTGAGGTATTCTAGATAAGTCCTCGTTCTGATGGTGATTGGCACAAAAAAAAATTCTAACATATTATAGCTCAGAATTCTCACTGACAGTAAGAAAGCCTTTGGAAAAATGTTTCAACCAGGGGGGTGGCAGAGCTGGGAAAATGCCAAACAACATTATAGGGAAAGTGCTGAGACTACTGGGGAAATCTCAAAGGGACTGATTGTGAGCCACAGGAAGTACAGGAAGATGTGGCCTAGGGTTCCCCACTCTGCTCTAAGACAATCAGGGGTCTCTTAGGGAGCAGGAAGTGGTGAAAATTGGCTCCGTAGACCAGACTCACCCACTGTAGAGAGTCTTCCTGACCCACACAGGGATTTTACTGCCACTTTACCCTACCCTACAAGATGCTTACCCAGGAGGCAGTTTTAAACTCTTCAGATTACATTAAGTTTTCAGAAGTGGGATCCCTGCCCTGTACGTTGCCTTCTCTCTTGAGAAGATGTAATCTAATAGAACTTGTGGCTTTCTGTCCAACTTCTTTGTTACATGTGTCCTTCCTCCTCTGTTCCATTTCTGCCTTTGAGCACAAAAGTTTTAAAAACTGGTTAGACTGATTAACTGATTAAAATGCTGCCATTCTTTTTTTTTAAAAGTTTAAAATACAGCCAGGAGGGATAAACAATAAAAGGATGAAAGACTGGTGAACTAACAGATTTTCAGCATCATTTGGTGCCAATAGTTTCTATAAAACTATTAAAACATTTCTTTTTAAATGGGCTCTTTTTTTTTTTAGCTAATGATGATAGCTGGAACAGGCTTAGTAAATGTCATTAAAACTGAGAAAATTCAAAAAGATCCAAAAGACAGATGATATGTGATTAGGGGAATGGGGGGGGGTCAGCTTCTTTTAAATTAACAAATTTAAGTTAAATTTAACTGACAGCCAGAAAACTGCTGCACGAAGGCCCTGCCCGTATCTTACTATGATCCCACGCTGTCCCATTGTGATCCCAGCAGTGCCGCTGCCGGGATGGGAGAAGGACTCAAACACTCCCCTCTGCACCCAGTGGGCAGATGGCAGCACTTGGGACATGCTCCTTCCTTAAGCAGTGCAGCCAGCCTCTTTCTGTGTGGCTCTGAGAAAGGAAGTCCCTTGATAGTGCTTCTGGCCTTCCCATACAGACCCAGCTGACGCGATCGTAGTGCAAAAGGAGCCTATTACTGGATTTTTCCCCACTAATAGTATAGTGTGTGATTGTGATGGCTGGGAATGTGGCAGGAGTGGGACCATGATGATATTGTGCAATACCATGCATTGTGGACTGGCTTCAACACGTTCCCATGCCAGTATGGGACCGCAGTGCAGAAATGGCCTTATTAATGGTCCAAAATGTAAGATTGCTCTCTTGGCTGTGGTTTTTATAAAATTTGGGAGGATTGTCTAGTAATGGGGGACTGATGTGGTCCAGGGATGTAAAGAATAGTCTCAAACCTTTGCACAGTAAGACACATTCAACACAGCAAGACATGAGCATATTCATCTCACCATCCCATCCAGTGAGAAGAAATTATCTGGTATTTTTGTCCCATGAAGCAAGAATGAAAGAAGTAAAGATTTATATTCCTACTTATATTCCTTTTGTCATGGTCAGACTATTTCCTAGGAAGGTTTCAAACTTGGAGTGTTCTTTTTTCCACAGAAGAAAATTCTGTTGAAATTGCCCTCTTGCCTCCACTATTCAGTGAGGTATATGTGTAAGGCCTCACTTTGGGAGTCCCTGATATCAGTATGGTTTGGATGGGCACCATATATAAGTGGCACTAAGTGGCACCATACCTAAGTGGCACCATATTGGAGTGGCAACTGTATTAATTGGCTCTGATATCAAAGTCAAGCCTGAAAGGTGATTGAGAGGTCAAACCTAGTAAAGGAAGAAACCTGACCATAAACAAGAGAGGCAGGTCAACCTAAACACCCTCCAGGTAAGATTAAGTCATTTGTCAGGCAAATAAATGCCATTCCTGTGGATAACAGACTTAAGCAGAAGCTGGAGTTTTCACAGGGAACGCAATTGTGAGAAGCCCACCAGGACACTTATTGACAGATACTCATCCCCTGTGCACCTGAACTCCTTCCTCTTACCTTGTAGCATCCACAATAGACAGCTATTACAACACATATTATGTCTTTGTCATCCAAACCCTGCGAACATTAGTGGGTTGATGGTCCATTGTCTGTGCTACAACTTCTATTGTTCCACACTTGGAACTGCACATATTTTCCACTGCCACAGGCTATTTTGGGGGTACAAATACCCTTGATTTCAGGAAGCCCTTTGCAGTCTCTCGAAGGTTTACCTGTCATTCTGTCAATCTGGCTCCTGAATGAGAACTGACCTTAGGTCCTACCTAAGCCAACCCACATTTCAGTTCTTTACTACTCTTCTGGACTGGTAATTATAACCCCCCCCCAAAGCCCTCAGTCTCTCTATCCATAATTTTTTCCCTCCCTTTCTCATTCAGTTAGCTCTTGTGTGAATGTTTGACTGTTTGTATTTTGTGTGCATGCATGAGTAAATTCTCCCTGATAAAAACACATTTTTAGCTTACTTTTGAATCTCTGGCTGGTTCTTTTCCTGCATGAGCCTGTAAACATTGGTAAAAAAGGTCTTGTTAAGTTACCCCACTCTCGCAAGCCTCCTCTTTGAGCTAATTCATGCCCCACTTTTGCAAGGAGGTATTTGGCATTGCCGGTGGCCCTTGTGGCACCTTCGTTTTGGGGTAACAGATGGACCTTCCATTTCACATGACTAGTGCTCTTGTTGGAGGTTCTCAGTCACTCTGTGAAATATCAGAATGACTAAGACCACTGTAATCATTCCCAGGCATATTTTCTTCCATGAAAGTGGCTAGAACAGGGGTGATAGGAAGCACAAGCAGGCACTGTTATTAAACAGTGATTGTGGAAAAGAAATAAGATGTCATTCCCAATATTCAGAACCATCCTGTGCATTAAGCAGGGCAAAGCGGACACCTCAGGTGGTAAAGCACCACTAGAGGCAAATTCTATAATTCTACTCCCAAAGTGGGGCTTCCACCATGTTTCTCCACCTTCTCATATCCATGCCTCCCTAGCTAACTCTTGCATGATTCACTTCCTTTTCTTCCCCACAGTGCTGCTTCACTGTGGCAGGCAATCCTATGCTTTAAGCAACAGTGGCCACAGAACAGGACTGCTTCTGTTTTACACCTTTCCCTGCAGCTTTACCAATAGGGCAGGGAGGCATATGGAGGTACTGCTACCACTGCAGGACAAGATGGAAAGAGGGAGGCAGGCAGGCAGGGCACTCAGACAAGAGAAGGGAGGCAATAATGGAGGAAGCAGCAATGTTCTCCTCTATCCACATAAGTCTGGACAATTTTTGTTCATAATGCCATCCTAAGAGTGGTCTTCAGGTGATGTGGTACCTATTTTACTGCTCCCTGCATGTTTCAGTATAGGAATCCGAAAGGGCCGATTGTGACATATTTCCAAAACACTTTGAAGATAAAATTGCTCAGACTTGTTATGATCAGATTAAGTGTTACATGTGGCAGTTTGGATAGATGAATTCGGCTGACATGACCATTGTCTAATTTAGATTTGTTGGATCATTTTTCAGTTGTTGCATTCTGAAAATGTAGAGAACGTTCCTAGAGGTGCGGCCATCTATTGACATGTTTCTTCCTTGCTGTTCGTAGCTAACAAAAGTCAGAAAGAAAGTGAGGAGAGGTGATCCCATCCTCTGTGAAAGAAGTCATTATGTGATCACTCCTTTAAAAACCTCTCTGGACCCTAAGGATTATATGATAGCTGTCAGCCAGTTGCAAATACATCTTTTTGGGGCAAGATACTCAAGGGGCTGCCCAGCTCCAGGGTTTCTTGGATGCAAATCATAATAGAGACCTACCGTATTTAATTGAGGCTTCAGGCCTGGTGTTGTCTTGGATGCCATCTTCATTGTCTCTCCTCTACGACTTCTTAATTTCTTTTGGTCTCTTAATGAGTTTTCATATCACCAATGATGTTGCCCTACTAGACTAGCTATGCGAACTGAAAGTTGGAGGCATGACAATGTGAGGAGGGTTCTACTTTGTACATGATCTTTTTCAGTGGTGGCTGTGAAGAATGTGTAGACCAATGATAGCAATTTTAAAAAGTGCTGGATTACACTTTTAATAAAAGTAGTGTTTCAGCATCTCCCCAGACTTGTTGCAAGAAAGAATACCTTCCTTTTGAGAATCTGCACATTTGTGTGGCATAGAAGGCATTTTGGAGAAATACTGTGCATACAAAACAATGTACACATTCTAAAAATGCATACAGTTAAAGAGGTACGCAGAGACAGCTATGGGAAAATGCTGTGGAAAAGCCATCTGTGGGGAAGTAAGTACATAGGGAAGAGACATATATGAATTTCAAAGTGAGGAGTACATAACCCGCATGGCTTCAATCTGTACTGTATACCACTCTGGAATATATGTTACGATGGTCTCTCTCTCTCTCTTTCTCTCTCTCAATTTCTGTGTGTGTACACATGCGTGCATACATACTGTTATACTCTATACACAGAACTGAGTAAAGCCACTGTAAGGAAGGCTAAGAAAGTAGATTTTGGAAGAAGTTCATAATGATCTTTTTTTTTTTTTTGAAAACTTCTTAGGCTGTGCTTTTTTGTTTGTATGAAAATGGTAATGTTCAAGTAGAGTTTGCATTGTACAGGAAATCTGTAGTTAACAAGTAAGTGAGTGGTTCAGACAGATATTTCTAGAAAACTATTCTTTAGGATCAGCATATTGCATATTGTCAAGCATCCTGAAATACTTGAAGGAATACACCTTATTTGAGAAGGTCACATCTAAGAATGGCAAAAACTGATACCACTGTCTTGGCACCTTACAGAGTTAATTAAGTACAAAAAACTGCTACATTAAGTAACCTTTCAGACAAGGTGAAAAGGGAGGATTCGACAAGAAGAATAATTTGATCCCCCACCTACTTACACCCACTCCCAAAAACTCACATTTTGTGAATTTTCCTAGTCTGGCATAGGAAATGTGCTTTATAGACACTTTCCAGCCCCAACAGTCAAGGTTTTACAAATCAAACAGTGATTAAATAACAATCCACAAAATGAATTTTGCACACAGAAAATTACCACAGAGCATCCCAAAGGGGCAAAAAGTCCCCCAAACCTCACAATGATCAAAAGCTTAAATACTCTCACTCAAGAAGATACACTCTTTACATTATTTGTTCTTGCATGTGAGAACAAAATAAGTGAAGATTTAGACCTCTACTTAGAAGAAGGCCTCTGTCCTCAGTCACTATAAGCATGCTGTTCCTACAGAGGATTATGAGCAAGAATGCTGAACAAAGTTAACGAAGAACAGAGGACAAGCATGCTCACCCAAGCATACTATGGGCTCAGTGCAAACTGGTAACATTCATCCTTCTCAATCCATTGCTGGTTTTGCAAAGTTGACATGAAAGACTTCGTGTTTTGAACAACTGCTAGGCTGATCTGTGTGTCTTTAATTGTGTATATACAACCAGAAGTGTCAGCATTGCAGACATACATGTTAACTTTAAACAAGTGGATGCTGAAATATGTGCACACCACAATATACAATACTATACTAGATATATAAACATGCTAAGTCAACCTGTGATTTCCTGCTGCGAGCTCAGAAGTGTCCTACAGTATGTGGTATGTTTTCCATACATGTATTTTGTATGTGCAGTTAGAAACACAAAGACTCCATATAAGTTAATGGAGCCATCTACACAAGCTGAGACTGAGGTTAGTTATGAAATAACATTCCATCCTCTTCAATGTTTTCAGGCTAGGGATGTATGTAAATATGCAAATACAGATATTTTAGACACTAGGACCTAGGACAGGCAAATTCTGGCTCCCCAAATGTTTTTGGATTGCAACTCTCATAATCCTTCTTTGACTAGGGCTGCTGAGAGTTGCAGTTCAACAACATCTAGAGACAGTGATTGTCCATTCCTGCAGTAGAAGCTTAATCTTCTTCAACAACAATAAACCAGAAGAAGAAAAAACAAAACAGGTCTTCTCCCAAATCTGCCTTCATATTTCCATTCATGACATGTGTTAAGATTGCCTAATGTTACTTTGTCCATGTGAGAGTACACAAAACACAAACTCTCCACCTGCAGTGCCTGATTCCAGAATGCACCCAAGCTACCCAAGATCATATCTCAGAAGGCATGCAGTAAACTTTGACAGTAACACAGGGAGAGCTAAACACAGCATGCTTTGTTGTTTCATCCACTCACCATCTAGATTACTACCTGGTGAACTAGGGCACTTGTCCTATTTATCCCTTAATTACAAGGCCCCTCAACTTGCTAATACCTTAAATTGCTTGGTAGGTGTCCTTGGCACAGCAGGCAAGGTGGAATTTCTGTGATTATGGAAGAAAATAGGGAGGGGCAGGATGATACTTTGCTGTGGTGGCTCTATTAAGGCTAAAGAGAGATGCTGGCATTTTGTTTTGTTATATGCTGAAACTGAAACTAGGCCTTAGACCAAGAAATGTTTTCCAAGTTGTGAGAAAAAGCATCCTATTATCAATAAGGCATGTAAACAAAATTATAAGGAGTTCACCAAAACTGGGTTTCTCTCTCTCTTTCTCTCTGTCTTCCCATTCAGCAAAACTACTCTGATCAAGCTAGAGGCACTGTCAGTTTGGTTTTATGAAGTCCTAAACTATTTGAGACCATGCTCTTTGAACAAACATCAACAGCTGTACAGTCATCTGTGCACTCAGGATTTTGAACCACCATTGAAAAATGCTAAGCTGATGAATAGCAAGGCTTCTGTGTACATTACATCAGAAGTCATATGAGGAACTGTGCAGCTCTTTTAGGCGCAAACTGTGGAGCTCTTTGGATGTTGTTGAACTAGAACTCCCAACAGCCCTAGTCCCGCATATCCAATAGGTAGAATGCTGGGAACTGCAGTCATATAAAACTGGAATGCCACATGATTCCTACACCTGGGTTTTGTATTGGCTACAAGGGCTCTGAGTAGTTTTCCAGAAGTATTCACAATCTTCCTACTGTACTCTGTAGAGCTAAATAGTATTAGAACTCTCTTATTCCCCACCTACCTACCAGTTTTCCCAAAATATGGGAACAACTACATCTCTTAGGAGAGATATGTATCCCAATGTTTAAATAATAAACAAATCAGTGATTAAATGCCCAGGCAAATAAAATATAAATTTATCACAGCACCTATAAGGATAGCAGTATTACTGCTAATTATGGGTGGGAACAAGTGTCCCATTCACATACTTTTTCAGAAAGAAAAACAAACTTTGCTTTCTTCCTTGCTTAATTCCTCTCTCAGGCCCAACTCAGTATAGTGCTAGTTATGTAAACAGCCACTTGCTACTTAACATTGGTAATTTTCAGAATGGTAGATGAGTTCAAGCAAAAGGAATGAATAATCTTGGCGAATCTTAAAAGCCTAGAAAATTTATTATGACAAGAGTTGGCTATCTAAAAAATAACAAAAGTTGGTTATGTGGGGTTATAAATGTCTAACAAGTGTGTGTGGGATAGGACGGTTAATAACAAATCTTCTTGAATAGTATCAATGCTGTCTGCAGGGCTTCATTACACGAACAACACTGTAGAGATGTGGGCACCTTCTCCCAAGAGGCTTCTTTTACTAGTTTTAGTCATGCATGGTGGTGTACTGGGGAACACTAAAAACTGTCCAGCAATAGAGGAATTCAGCTTAGCTGAACAGCATGCAAAGATTGCTCAAAGTCGCTGAACTCCATTGACATCACCTTCATTTTAAAGAGGGAGGGAGAGAGGGACAGTGTTTTCTTCCCATCAGGAATAGTGTCTCTATGAATCCATTTTTTCCAAAAAGGAGACAATTCCCCAAGTTTTAAAAAAGATGAATCAGGCTGATGGACAGTCTCTACAGTCATAAATAAGGCCTTTGTTGAATTGAAAGTACAGTCAGTCCTCTATGTTTGTGGGTTTCACTTTTGCAGATCTGATTATTCACAGATTAGTTGCTGTCTCCTCTGCTGCCTCCCTACACCATTTTTAATAGGGACTGCAAGCCGCGTGAGACTGAGAAACTGAACGAGGCTTGTAAGTCCCTACTAAAAATGGTCTGGGGCAGCAGTGGAGGTGGCAGTCAGCCCCACCAGCCACCCACTTCTGCCTTGTGAAGGAACCCTGATGCCTCAAAGGAATCCACAGTGGGTTGAATATGCTGATCATACTTTGTGTGTTAAATATGGTTTGGGAGGGCCTAGAGTTATTCATGTTTGTTTGTTTTTTACCTTCATGGGAGTCCTCTGCCCCATAAATCTAGCGAATGTGGAGGGATTTCTATATTTCTTTCCCTGAGCTTTAAGTTACCAAAAGGAAAGAGAGAAATAAATTAGTTTGATTTCTATACTCTTGTCCTAATGTCCTTTCTCTTGACTTCTTTTACTCGTAAATATTTACATCTGACTTTACTATAGTTCCAGGTTGCTACTGTTTTTGCTTCTGCCATTAATTCAGAGTCTTCTCATTTCCATACTTTTCGATATATCATTTTCTCTCTTTTGATCCAATTCCATTTCTTTTCTCTCTTGTAACCCCTTCCCTCCATTTACTTCTTACATTTTGAACTGAATGTTATTGGTTGATAAAAGGCTGTTTGAAAAGGTTTCAGAGAAAGAAAGTGATGGAGATCGTTTTTTAAAAAAACCCCACAGCCTTACCAGATTGCTTAATCACATTTCTCACTTAGAATTGGTATAATAAGAGTGATCCATAGGGTGTGAATCAAGTTGCTACAAGAGAAGATGAGCTAATGGACCTTGGCCAGCATTAATTAGAATTTTCAAGCCAAGTTCTTTTCTCCTCTTCTGGACATATGAGTGCCAGCCTCTCAGTTTTATAATAGCTGTCAAGTTGCTCTGAGCAGTTTATCTTCATGCTTCTTACTTACACAAGTTGGTTTGACACAGGATGTTTATCAGAGGAAAAGGAACAATTCTTTACCTGGAAGTCACTCCTACAGCTGCCAGAGTGAAAACTGGAGAGGACTATTGTACCTTTAACTAGGTAACAAACAAAACCTGCTGAAATTCTCTCTTCCACACAACCACTAAAGGTACAAGTCCCTCTGCAGTTTTTAGTCTGGCAATACTAGTGACTTTACTGGCATCAGGATTTTCTTACCTTCTTGAGGTTTGTTTTTATTGTATTTTTCATTTTATTCACTTACATCCCGCCTTCTCCCGCTAATGGGACTCAAGTAGCTAACAACATCAAAACAATACAAATTAAAAACAAAATAAAACATTCGTAAAAGTATAAATAAGATTTTTTTAAAATTCAACAATTTACACACATTACATCCATTACATGTTAAAAATATTAAAATACACTAAAAGCCTATATGTTGTTGTTGTTGTGTGCCTTCAAGTTGTTTCTGACTTATGGTGATCCTAAGATGAACCTATGGGTATCCCAGTGTAAAACATTCCCCACAGCTTTAGCCTCTCTACTTTTTATCTCAGCAGATCCTCTTTTTTTCCCCCAGTGGTCAATACAGGCTGCAGCTGTTTCCTCCAGGACTAAAGAAGTTTGCCCTCCCCTGCAGTTTCAGTTGTGGGTGAATGTTTTTCTTTTTTCCTGTTGAGTCTTAGAGAATTGTCTCAGATAGTTCTGTTGAACAGACAGTGATGCTGAAGCTTATGGCCTGAATTACAATAATGAGTTGTCGAGAGAGGGAAGTAACTTTGGGGAACATCCCAAGGTATATACTCTTTTGAATAACAGAGTTTGGCTGTACGAGTCTGGGACAGACTTCCTAAGGAGGGTGGCTGGCCAGCGCCAGGCCCCTGAGTGAGGCTTGACACTAGAGCTGCTGGCAGCTCATTTGTGTTTGGGGTAAACAAAGAACCTGGACAGACAGAGGTCCACACTCTAAAGATCTTTCCAATACTCAGAATTGTGTCCCTAGTTTACCTTTGGAAGAAACAGGTGTACATTTGCTTTGTAAAAGATCATCCCATATCTTTACATGTCAAGGGGTGAACAGTAGTTATTTCCCTTTACATCAAGGGTATTGTTCAGCTGCAAGTCCCAGAATCCCTAGCCAGCATAGCCAGTAGTGTCTGATTCTGGGACCAACAATGTCTGGCAGCTCACATTATTCCCATCTCCTCTTTCCATGCTTCCATTTCTATCATCTCCTCCTCTTCTTCCAATTACTCTTTTCTTTACCTACAGACAAGTTGCAAGCTAGCCTCCTTTTCCCCTGCAGTAGGAAATGGATGCTGCAACATGGGGCAGACCTACCGATCAAGCTTTCTTTTCTGTCATGATTTATACAAAGACCCTCAAAATTCACAAGACTTATATCTCCATAATCTATTATGGCATATACAGTCAAACACAAATTCTCCAATCATCCTGCTCTTCCTGACTGATTTACTACAAACAAATAGGGTGACATAATCTGGTTACACCAGGTGATGTAAATCCTTGGTTTCTCTATCCCTCAATAAAATATGAAAAATACAAATCTGGCCACGTCTAACTGTGACTTCAGAAAAATATACTGAGACCACATTTATGTAAATCAATTTTGATTTATTAACAAAGGAAGGCTGGATTCACAATTAACTAAACAACTTCCATGTTTTGCTAGAAGGCATTTTGTGTGGACTTTGGGGGGCTTTTGAGTATGGCAAGTATTAAAACAAAATCTCCACCACTATTCTCAGAGATGCCAACATTTGGGAAGGTTGCTTTTTCATCAAGAATCAGAAAAAAGAAATAAGGTGAATGTTTCTCCTCAGCTGATTTTTTTTTCTTTTTGGCCTGGAGTCTTAACATTTAGGATTTGTATTAGAAAAGGTTTTAATCTGCTACGGGCTACCTGCCATACATATTGCTATTTTCTTTATTAACTTGTCTATTATTCTGCCACTACTTCCCTTCAGTAGGTTTGCAAACAAGCAGGAGGGGAGAGCAAAGAACTGCAAGTCTGTGCAAGTTAACTATCTTATTTTCCCCTTTTTTCCATGAGGGAGAAATAAAGGGAATTGACCTAAATGAAGGGCTGTAATTGCACCATCAAGACCTTTGTTTAGTGCTTTACCCACACGCAAACACAAACATAGCCAGAGAGGGAGAGAGAAAAGAAAAACCAAGAAAAGTGGGGCCATCCATATGTTCATCTCCTTCTCTTTACCTACACCAGACGATTACCTCAGCAGCTCAGCTGTGTTATTGAGACATTTTCAGCGTGAAATTTGTTTTTCCTCACTGAACTTTAAGCGGAATTTCAAGTGCCAAGTCTCTAAAGCCAAGTGGGGCTATTAAGAGATAATTACTAATTATGCTAATTTGAGAAGTTGTGCTATTTCTTTCCCTGGTCATTTCATCTGCAAAGCTCTCCTGAGAGAACAGTCCCCATTCAATGCTAATAACCTCTCCCTGCTAAAGCCGTTGGTGGAGGACAGTGTGTCCTAAACCTGGGAATATTTTACAGTTAATCAGGATCTGTAGCAATGAATTAGAAGAAAAGGGGGGGGGAGTTCAATTCATGCTAATGAGCCACTTTATTAATTTTCCTTAGCACCAGAAGCATTTGTGCCCTACATGTCCTTATATTGATACATGTTTTGTTAGTGATTTCAATTTGAAATGAAACACTTCTTTGTGATCTGAATACTGAATGCTTTCAGTGCTTTTCAATAACTGTTAGATGGAGAATGCAAGAAAGAAGAAACTTTTTGCCCTAAATCAGAAGGAACACTCAGAGGACACTTTGAATATTATAGGAGTAGTGACCTGGACAAGGCTGATGGTAGCCGTTTTCCTTAGTTTTGACTGATACCTGAAATATACAAGATCAATCAAGGCTATTCAGATAGTTTGAAATTATGAATTGTTTGTTTTTAATAGTATGCTTTTTAAACTAATGCTAGGCCCTTTTAACTGATTGCATATTTTTAAATAATGTTAGTGTTTTCTTTTTTTAATGAAATTTTATTAAATACTATGAAATACATACCAAATACATAACATACATGACATACATAACATAACATTTCATAACATACAAAAAAGTATAATCATATACAAATAAACAGAACAAAACTACATAAAATTATATCTACCTACATTCTTACATATATATTACATACTCAACCTACGTGTTTTCAACTGTATTGTGTGTCTATTTGTTGGTATATTTTAATCTGCTGTTCCTTGCCTTGATCCACACGTAGAGATGAGGAGCTAACAACAACAACAGTGAAATTATGGTTAAAATTTTGTTAGTTGAGCTAAACTAAACCCAGCCCTTGAAGGAAGGTTTGTTTGGCATGATTATCCTGTCACAAGAAGAGCTGGGGAATGAAGAAATTCCACTTCTGCTACACACTTCTCAATGCAGATGCAACACTGCTCCACAAACTCTTTTCAAGAACATGGAGCCAAGATAAGTGTACAGGTTCCCCCACTTATCTGACAGGAGCATTGTATTGGTTGAAAAGTGGAATCCATGTACTGGACTGTGGGTGCATGGTCTTATAGAGGTTCACTTGGGACCAACCACACACACACTGTTTGCAAAGTCTCTCAGCCAACTTAGCAGCTTTTCTCCCCTCTCAGCTGACTTTGCAAGCAGTGCACACATGTGAGTGGATCCAAGCAAGCCTCCTTAGGCAAGAATTGATGAAAGAGCGGAACTCACACCAAATTAATGGAACTGGTCATTAATTTGTAACAAAATGTCAAAGAGCGGGTCATCAGATAACAAGGCAACAAAAAAATGGGGGCTTTCTGTATTAGAAATCTTTTTGACATCAGTGAAGCAGTCAAAAGATGATAGAATCATAGACACGGAAGGGACCACAAGAGCCATTCGGTTTAAATTCCTCATTGTAATTGACGAGGTAGTTACACCTGCCTCCCAATACTCTGCAACGCTGCTACTTTACTGCTGTCCTATCTAGTAAATCAACAATAATGTTAGTTGATAAGCACAAGATACTTTTTTTAAAAAAAGGGTTCTATCTAAACATGAATATTCCACTATAATCAACCATATTTGCCAAAATTATTCCCACTACCATGCCCTGATTTCTCCTATCCCACTTCTGCACTCATTTTTTTTTAAAAAAAATTTTGTTTTGAAAGTCTATCAGAATAAAAAGGGTTTTGCCTATTGACATAAGGACAGCAAGAAGTGGGCCATCCTGGCCTCTCTCTGAAGGGAATTCTAGAGTCTAGGGGCAACCGCTGAAAACGTCTTATCTCACCAGCTGTGCTTGTGACATTGGTCAGACTGAGATATGTGCTTCTCCTGATGATCTCAGGACCCAGGCAGGTTCATATGGGACCATATGGTCTGCCAGACAGCCTGGAACTGAGCCATATAGGGCTTTATAAGTCATACCCACCTTTTCCAGGAGCAATTTAAACTGGCAACCAGTGGAGCTATTGTACAAAAGGAGTAGAATGGTCCCTGAAACCTGCCCAGGTTAACACTGACAGCAGCATTTTGAACTAGCTGGACTTTCCAAACAAAGTCCAATATAGAGCACATTACAGTAGTCCAAATGGAATGTAACTGAGAAATGTATAACCATGGTCAGATTTTAAGGAACAGGTGCAATTGGTGCACAATTTTTAAACATACAAAAACAGTTCTGGTCACCACAGAAACCTGAGTCTCCAGGTGCAAAGCTGATTCCAGGATTATATCCAAGCTGCAAATCTGCATCTTTGGGTGAATTTAACCCCATATAACAGACTGAATCCCTATTCTTTGATCTGCCTTGGGACTGACTAGGAGCACCTGTTTCTTGACTGGACTAAGTTTCAATTTGTTTGTCCTCATCTAGTCCAGAGTAGACCAATGTAAGCAGCTGCTGAACTGTAAGTCAACACTTGGGTAAATCTCATCAATTCACTGGATTTACTCCTGTTGAAAACAGCAGTTGGCTTTATGCTCTGAGGATCAATAAAATGGGTATGCTCAAATTCTCAGATATAGGGAATTTGGCAGACAATGTGTCATTCTGAATTTTCCTCTTTATAGAACCAGTGTAAATGGAGCTTACTGCTTTCAAACTGTCCTGCACCCCCATCTTTGAATCAGCATGAGACTTAAGCAGGCAGAAAGCAGGCAGAGAAAGCTGCTGTTACGCCCACACACCCAACTCTATACACAGAGTAGCTGGTTTCAGAAAATGAGAGGTTCAACTGTGTTGCAATGGGCCACTTGTCCAAAACTGCACAAAATGAAAGCATACAAAATGGCAGCCACCCTGCTTGGTTGAGCAAATCCTTTTTAGTAGCTAAAACTGAGCATTTCCTGCTTGAAGTGCCTTATGGTGAATTAGAAGCTCTCATTCCTTGCTCTGACATATCCATAAGTGGTTTTGCTTTGGTAGCAAGTAAACAGTAATTGCTACATAAATTATGGGACATTTGGTGAGTACCAGTGCTTCCTAGATAGATAAATCTTACTGGTGCTCCTACTCAGAGTTTTAAGCAGTGGCTTAAAATGCCATAAAAGAAACAAGGAAATAAATATTGCATTCATTTATTTTAGTTTGTTCTCAAGGAGCCATGCAGCAGGATCATTTACTGTGCCCTTGTTACTGCCTGCATTGTAAAGAACAAGTTTAAAGGAACTGCATCCTGAGCAACCATGTGTCTATGCAACACATCTTTAAACTCATTTACCTTTCAAAGGCTGTCAACCAAAGGAATATGAGCGTTTCAGTTCTACAGATGAGACTAGAAGACTCCAAGCGACATTCTTAGAAGAGTAAGAATTTTCTGGGTTCCTTGGGGTTGCTGTGGCAACTGAGCTAATTTAACATCAGTTTCAAAGCCACTTGAATGTGTAGTGCAGACATATTTGCATCTCGTTATATGACCTGTTCAACAATAAATACAAACAGAAGAAAAGCAGGACTTCCCAAATGTAGAAAGTGGTTAGTCCATTCTGGTAATGGAGGGCTAATGGTATCTGTCAGATTATATGGTCCCATATTAGACTATTTTCTCTGAGGAGCCCCAGCTTTGGTAGTCATAACAGATAAAATCTGAATGCCAGTGTGTGCAGCAAAGACATTGCAGAACCTACTCCAAGGAGCTTGTACCATTAGACTAGCAATGTACAGAACACAAAGGAGGGCAGGTATCTACGAAAATAAATGGGAATGGAGAAGTGAAGAGTCAGATTATGAAAGAGAAGCAGGCAGAGGCTTGCTGACAATTTTTTTCTAGGGAGCATAGGTGGATAGTTTTAGTTAAAAGTATAGAAGCAGATAATCTTTTTAAGAGTTTTTAGAGCAGCTCTCAGATGCTGGGACAGGCCCAGTTTGCTTTTAGCATACTTTGAACTGCTGTCTGAGGCCATTTCCGCACTAGCCTGTTATAGTGCTATGATTCCACTTGCAACATCCTATGGAATCCTGGGGTTTGCCAGCCAACCCCTCCTGAAACTGCAAACCCCAGGATTCCATAGAATGTTGCAAGTGGAATCATAGCACTATAACAGGCTAGTGCGGAAATGACCTTAAACAACTACCTAGTCTGCCTGTATTGTTGCAGAAGGTATGGGAATGGCTAATCTCAGAAGCTAGATGAGAACTCTATCTCTGACCATTTAAATTTCAGTTTGGAAGTCTTATCTTTCTAATTATTTATGTATCTTTATACCATTTTCTAAAGGTACCTGGGCACTTTGTTCTGTGTACCTTCAAGTCGTTTCCAATGTATGGTAACCCCAAGGCAAACATACCACACAGTTTTCTTGGCAAGATTTTTTCAAAGGGGGTTTGCTATTGCCTTTGTCCGAGACTGAGAGACTCTGAGTTGCCCAAGGTCACCCAGTGGGTTTCCATGGCCACGTGGGGATTCAGATTCTGCTCAATTCAAATTCTGTAGCATAACACTCAAACTACTACAACTGTCAGGGCCATGCTGGCTGTCAGTTTACAGTATCTTAAAAATGGAAATAACAAAAGAA
>CAOLHI010005626.1:0-61665 GCA_948474755.1 Ctenosaura bakeri
TTCTCTTCTCTTCTCTTCTCTTCTCTTCTCTTCTCTTCTCTTCTCTTCTCTTCTCTTCTCTTCCAGTTAGGGGGTACAATACTCCCTCATCGTAATCATGCTATCAATAATCACAGAATATTTTGGGCAGTAGTTGTTGATGATAATGATGGTGATAACAATAGATCAACAAAACAAAAGAAACCGCCGTCATCCTGTCTCTTCATGCCTATTCAGAAACAACCATCATGACTTCAAAATGACTTAGAATTTTAAAGTGTTCCAGTAATGGTTTCAACTCTTTTTCCCCCCTTTTTGGTGAGTTGGTGAGGCAGAGAAAGAAGATAAATGGTTCTAAAAGAAGCGAGGGGAGAAAGCAGATGAGAGCATGAAAAGAGGAATGGTGAAGATGGGGAAAGACAAATAACCAGAAGAATGAGAAAGGGAGCAAAAGAAGAAGGAAGAAGAGGATGAGGGGTGAGGTGACTAGGGGAGGAAGAAGAAGACAAGTGCCAATAGATGGAAGGAATGAGAGAGATTATGAGGAAAGCATGCTTAGCCAGGAGATGTGGGCAGGACAGTGAAGGAAAAAGTAGATCAGAGGAGGGAAGAAGATATTTGGCCAGGAGTTGGGAGCAGGATGAGAAAAAGAAGAAAGAGCAATCAAGGAACAAGGAAGAAGTTGTGTGTAGGTAGGAGCTGTGTTGGAGAAGAAGGGGAAAGTGTCATGCCCTGCTTCCAGAGAATAGACTCTGACTCAGAGTCTGAAGCAGAGGGCATGCCAGAGGCTGAAACAGAAGGCATGCCAGGGCCTGCTGTACAAAGAGAGGTTACAGTGCCAGAAATAGAACAGGGGATGGTGCCAGCTCCAGCAGAGAGTCCAACCTCTTCAGATACAGAGGAACACTTACCTAGACCCAGCTTCGCACAGCACAGGCAGCAAAGAGACACCCAGCATTGCTCTCTCAGAATTTATAACCGGCAACAATCAATCAAGGCACAGCTGCACTAGGCTTTGGGTCTATTTAGCTGGTGTCCTTCCCCTCCAGGAGTTGTCAGAGCTTATCTGACTTGCTACCTTGCTGGATGTCTTGACAAATGCTTGAATTGACCTTGGACACACTCTTGCTCTGAAACCCTGCTGGACTTTGTCTCTGTTGGACTTTATTTATGACTCCTTGCTTACTGCCTGCAAGTCAGTAACAAGCTGGGAGATATTCAGTTTGTTTTGTTTGATTTATTAGCTTTGCCAGGACTGAGGTAGGACAGAAAGATGAAAAAGAGAGGAGAAGGGAAGCAGGAGGTGAAAGTGCATGATGGGGGGAGAAAGAAATGAAATCAAAACACTTGACAAAGGGAGGGGAAGGAAAGAGTCAGGAAGACATACTGGAGAGTCTACAGCAGTTACTCCAAAACAATCTGCTGGGGGGTGGGCAGCAGCATACAGTAATTTTTTTTTAAAAAAATAACTTTTAAAGGTAGTGATCTTTTTTGGAGGTTCTTCCTTCTTGTCTCATGGAGTGGAGAAGAGGGGCCAGGCCCTATGATCCGGGTACTGTACTTGCTGCTGATATGGGAGGGATTATTGAGTTCAAGATTTTGAGAAAATCACAAATCATCATATCATTCTGTGTTATTTTGTCATGTTCATTCTGTTGCTCTCAGGGTATATTTTTGTGTTAGGCCCTCTAATGAAACTCTCATGTGGATAGACAATATACATTTGGTTAAATTGTTGCTCATCCTACTTACATACCAATCGTTACATCCTGAATCTCAAGTAAGTGCAGCCCTCTGCTGTGTGTACAAATATCTGTGAACTGGCTGAGATGTTCATCAAATACTGGAATTAGAAGAAGAAAACAATAAGGCATCTCAACTCTTCCTTGAAAACCACCCAGCCAAGGAAACAGGAAGTCAGGAGATGGCCTGAGATTCCCACTTATTCCCTGTATTTTGTAATCTTCATGGTTAGCATGCTAAACATGTGCTGTTGGGAAAAATCATCTCTTTATAACCCTCCTTCACTGTTCTTGTACCCTGTTGTTTGAGACTGTTTGATTAGAATGTATTAACAAAAATGTGAAAATGTTTTCCCTATTGGAAGCAAAAGAGTGAGTCCAGAGTTAAGTATTTTTGCATTCACGCTGTGATGCATGCAATCAAAGTATGAAGTGAAACAGAGCCCCTTTAATATGAAGGCTTCATTGTTTCTGCATATGCATCACTACAGCTGCAGTAAAATAAACATGGTGCACTGATTTGGTTCAGAATGAGGCCAGAATACTAATAGCTGCCTTGTGCGCTTGAAACAGAAGTCTGTGAGTCAGTATTTTCACTCTCAGTGAGTCATGGAGGACATCCTTGTATATGCTTGGGAATGCAAATAAGACTTAGAACAGGTAGAAACTACGCATTTTACATCTTGTACAATGTCTTTCTTATTCTATATTTCTACCATCTGCAGGTAAATAAGGTGCCTTCTGAAATATAACACATACACTTCTTGGTTGACTGGCCAAATTACAAGCCTGCAAGTGCACTGGGCTAGCTAATTGTTGACAAAAAGCATAGGTATTATTGCTGCACTGGTCTTGGCAGGACAAAAGATCAGTGCAGGATAGAGAAGACCTGACTGAGACTATTGGAAAGCTGGAATTCTTGCTTGTGAAGTTCTATTTGTGGACCAAGCAGCACCAGTTCCCAAAATATTTTGGTCTGGTACCCTTTTACCCCAGTGATCAAAGATGGCTTCCTGTGGCTGAGCTTCCAAAGTAGGTTTCAAAGGTGCTTTCTTGGTCCTTATGAACCATGAAGGACAACAGAAATGTGCTGTCATCTCGCATAACAAAAGGAACAGCCTGCCACTTTGTGCCAAGTTTCCAAGGTTGTAGGACAGCACATTCCATTACAGTGGCTAAGATTAGCATTTGTACCTCTGGAGCTTCAATTGATCTAGGATTACACAGTGATAGGAGAATCACATTACTGATAAGTGTTCTATTATTAGTAGCTTTCCTTGCACTGTAATAAAGGAGTCTAATTTGCTATGAACTGTGGAAATTTTTAAAAGTGCTTTCAGAAACCTGAAATGACAGTGCACTTATCTGCACAGTTTGAAGGTTGTTAAACTGTCATTTAATTTTGACAGCAAAGGATAACTTAAGCTCTCAGATGCACCAAAGACAATCCTGTTTAAATGAACTTCAGACCAGATTTCAATAGACCTGTCTAGCTTTAGTTCCCAAATCATCTTCTGCTTTGAAAGTCACGGCACAATCCAGGCAGAGTAGAAACAAACAAACAAATCCACTCACAAGCTGAGCCTGAAATGGCAGCTGTGTTTTAATAAGAACAAAGCAGGGAACTTTGAGGAACAAAGAACCCAGACCTGCTTTCTTTTCTTTATTCACCCTCTCCCCAATCCCAAGGAAGGAAACATTACTTTTTTGGAAGTAGAACTCCAGCTTGGCCACCGGGAGTTACAGTCTAAAAAGTAATTCTTTCCAGCTTCTGTTTCTTTTTCAATATAACAGAGGTTCTTGTGGTTTGCAAGCCCCGGGATCCACAACACCCTCACAGGAGGTCCACAAAGGCTTGAAGGATTCTCAGCCTTTCTTCTCCATGCAACAGAGTGGTCATGTGAGAGGAACCAAAGCAAAGGAAGGCAGGTAGGCTGGTCAGCTGGCGGGGCCTACACATTGCCTGTCAAGTGGCTATTCTGCTGTGGGGAGGAGGTGGGTGGAACATCTGAGTGACAGCAGAGCTGACAGCCAGTCAGAGTTTACCTTTCTCTTTCTCTCTTCCCTCCCTCCCTTCCAGCAGAAAGCAGTCCAGTGTACTATCAGAAATGCTCCAACACCCCCTTTTTGCCTTCTTCATCAGGAGGGAAAGAGACAGAGACAAGAAATAGAGAGAGAAAGAGAGAGAGAGAGAAGACCAAACACTGGCTGGCTGGCTGGCTTTCAGTTCTTCTGTCGTTCAGCTGCTCAGCCCACTTTCTACCTCCAGAAGAATGGGATCCTCAATGCAGCATGGTGGCCAACTCTGAAAAAGGATAGCAGGGAGGAACAGGAAGAAGATGAGAAGAGTAGGCACTGCTGCAGCAGCTGCCTCCCACTGTTAAGAAACTGGAAGTTGGAGCGATAGATCACCATTGGCAAAATAAGCCGCAACTCAGTTCAGATGAATGAGCATGCAGCTGGTGAATGGAAATTGCAAGGTGTACTCAGTGTCTTTTGTGGAGGGATTGCTTCAACTTGCTTTTTGGCCTTCAACCTCCCCTTTTGCCTTTTCCCCTCCCTCCTTCCTTTGCTTTTCCAAGGCCCTTTCAGCAACTGACCTTTTCTCAGCGCTGGGGTGCGGGGATCGCGCAAGCAGCCTCTTGTGAGAGGCTCTTGTGTCCCTGCTGCTTCAGCTTCGCAGCCGCTGCCTGCTAGTGAGCAGGCAGCATGAGGGCTCTTCCTCTTCCTTCCACAGCACCGCTTGGGATTTTCCCAGCCTGCGCTGGGGCAGGAAGTGCGAGCGCCGCGGCTCCAGAGGCTCCACATGCATGGTAAGTGCGTGTGGGGCCCTGGAGCTATGCACAATCATGTACCATTTTCGGCTAGAAGCTAGAAGCCAAAAATGAAATAGTGTGCGATCGGCGCCTGCCGGCCCCGGCAACATCGCACAATTGCGGGGACGTCATGTGGATGGCTCCTCGCAATTGCACAATACTCCAAAGGCCCTTTTGCATGGCGAATGCTGTGCGAAAAGGGCCTCAGTCTCCTTCCCTCCTGATTAAGAAGGCAAAAAAGAGGGGGAGGGTGTTGGAGTGTTTCTGATAGTAGACTGGAAAGTTTGAAAAGAGGGGAGGGATTGAGAAAGAGAAGGGCAAATGTTGTCTGACTTGCTGGCTAGGCTTGCACTTTGCCCTTCAATCAGCTTCAGCCTTAGAGGTACTGGAGGAGGAAGGAAGACTTTTCTTCAGTTTTTTGAGCCCTAGACAAAAAAGTGCCCTGGCTCTGTGAAATCAGAAATGGTAGAACTCTAAACAAACCAACATTAAAGGAAACCATGTTGGCCATGAAACAAAATTCTGAATCCATATTAGAATAATATTTTTATAGCAGTTCCAAAAGGAGCAGGAAAATATGTGCAACCTTTTGTGTTTCCTAGAAGTATTCACCAGGCAAAAAAAAAAGTAAACAAAAAGTGGTCCTTTGCTATTGTGAATATAAAATACTAGCACATATACCCAGCATTGCCTGGGATTTTATTTTGGTCATAGGTAATAGTGTTATAAGATTTCAGATCCTTACGTTAGGAGTTACATTTGGTTGAAATACACAGATTTGAGATCCTGTGTCTCTAATTCTCCAAACTGCCTTGTCCGGCACCTGTAACTTTCCCCCATACTCCCCAATCCAATGTGTATTTAGAGTTGTTAACATACAGAGGTTCGGTTTCTGAGGGAATACACTGGCTTCCTCCTTCTTGCTGCTAGGCCTTGTGTCCATAGCAACTGGCCAGGCCTAAGAGCTCTCTGGCTGAGAATTCAAAAGGCCCCCTCCCTAAACTGCCAACCCCAAGATTCCATAGAATCTTCACAGGCAGCCAATCATATGAGGTCTTCTTGCCTGACACAGCCAGTCACATGAGGTTTTCACCTGCCTGACATGGACAAATTCACAAACCCACTAACTTTGACTTTTATATATTAGATAGCTTTAAGCTGAGAATTATCTTTGAGAGTGCAGCTACATTCAGAGGGTCCCAAATAACAATTCTGCTGCCCTTGTGAAATTTTGCTTCAGTCCCCAAACTTCTAGCATTGCAGTAACTTAAAACCTCACTTGACAACTTAGAAATAGAGTTTAAGCATCCAAAGAAAGGGGACAGGAAAAGGTACCAAGGGAATGCAAACATAGCATTGTAAGAGATCTAGGAGGAACAATTTTCAATGTCTCCCTTTCTGCAGAGCTAGAGATTTGGGGACTGTAGGAAAATATCATATGAGGGGGAGCTTTACTTTCCATTTGGGGGCATTTGGGGCTTTTTTTCCATTTTGGGGCATTTTTGTCAGTCTTTGTGGACCCTAGAGGGTATCAAGGAAAGAAGTAGAGTGTCTCAGGGAGAGAAAATGGGCCCACAAAGCTTAGAATTTGTTCCAGCCTGACCTACCAGTTGGAATGGATGAACATTCAGATAGCAAAGTCACTTTACTACCTCAGTGAGAAATAGGCCTTTGAGATGGGCAAACTTAAGGAAATGGAGAATCTGATTTTTCAAGAGACTAGTTGCAGCATGTCCCCGAATTCATCTCTTCATTTTATCTTTTAGATCTTCTTTGGTAAAGAATTCTCACAGAGTCAGAAGGCTGCCAAATGCATAGTGGTATTCTATATTTTAAACTACACTTAACCGATAATACAAAGTAGATGCCACCTGAAGTACCAAATTAAACCAAAGGAGGCAAAGCAACTCCAATCAATTTAATTCACCATTGTGAGTCAATTACTAAATGCCGACTTGACATCATTTGCCCTGGGCTTTTCTAGCCATTGCCCAAGATATAAATATTATTCACTTGCATGTGTGATTTACAAGAGTGTCCTTCAATCAAGCACAATGAGCACCGTCCTGTTCCAATTAACATTTCGAGTCACGTGATTCAACCAGTTGACACTTGTTTTTCTCTTACTCTCTGAAAAAATGGCTCTGGCCTGAAATCAGATAATGTGGAAAAGAGCAGAGATCAAAAGCCTATTGATGGAAAAGAAGCAAGGGCTTCAGTTCAGAGAGCTCTGGGATGGTAGGAGAAGAGAGAATGATGAATTACAGTTGACAAAGGAGGAGTTCTCCTGCTGTGTTCAAGTGACAGACTTGTTTGCACAGGGCATCTGCCTGAGGATAATCACATGGAAATGCGAGTTAAGTGATGATGGTTTTACAACGTATCCTGCAGAATGTCTGTATTAGCTTTGGTCTTCAACTGATGGGTCATGGCTTGCAAATGGCCAGTGCACCCTGCCTTGATGTGAATCATGCCAAGGATGCCACAACCATTTTACTCCCCTCCCTGTTTTTTTTAGGCAGAAAGGGAAAGGAAAATATAAAAAACACATTGTTTGGCAGGCATACAAAACAGCAACAAAAAACAAAATTTGCCAAGGTAGGTTGCAAAGCACGGCAGCTGCATTCAGCCACTCTGGGTCCTATTGTTAAAAAAATATTCTGAAGTTCAGGTCCATGATCAGGTGATATCCGATAATGGTGGACACTTGGGAGATTAGTTGTGGGAGAGAAGAGAGGAGTGCAAACAGACTTTCATCAGCAAATATAACACATTCTGATATTTATCTGCTGGGAGCAAATACATGTCATGTGAATTTTGTTTCCTGAGGTCCAGAAGAGTCATAATATTTTAAAACTAGTTTAAGGAAAATTGAACTTTGCTGCCTCAAGAGTAGTCCTCACCCTTAGTATAGACTTGATGGTTTTTGTTTTTGCTTTGTGATGCTATAAAGTCTGCTAGGTATTAGAAGTTCAATGTGATTTTCTTTATAAAGTGTGAGATACTGTGAAATGTAGGGTTTCAGGACTTTGGTAAATATTAAGGAAACAGGAAATTATGTAAAGAGCAAATCCCAACCTTGTTAATGAAGAACGCATCAAACTTGGCCTGGGACTAGAGTAGCATAAGAATGACCTTCATCCATAGGACTCTGCACTGCCCTTAAGACTTGCTGCTGAGGCCATGGGTCTAAAATAACACGGGTGGGCATAAAGGGCAGGGTCTTTTCCATGGGCCTTTCCCACAACAATGGGATTCCCTACCACAACAGGTTATCCTGGTCCCACTGCTGTTCCATCTTTTCATGAGCAGCCAACACACCTTTCTTGCTTGGGTAGGAAGCAAAGAGGAAAGGTCAGATGTTTTAAGGTCTAAATAAGGTAAAGCCATGCTGGAGGAAGTCTCTATGTAGACACAGAAAATACTCTAAATTCATAGAAATTTAAAGTAAAGTTAAACATGTATGAAATATTCTAAGCCATGTTCAAAACAGCATGACACATATACCTGACAAAAGATACCAGCTGGAATAGCAGTAAGAGATACAAAGAAGAGCTGTTTGGAAACAATGCTTTCTCTTTATCGCTAAGTTTGTACAATTGTCATAGTTTTTTGATGCCTAAACACTATGATTTTGTAAGAATTCTGTATAAAGGAGGTTAAACTCCCTGGCAGCCAGTGGACTTTTGAATATGCATGTCAGCCTCTGCTCAGTTCTGCATCTGTCTAAAGAAACTGCTGTATTCAATCTACTAACAGATTCCATTCATGAACGTTCAAGAGTATTTCCCTTACAAAATAAGGCATGGCTTGTTAAAAGGTTTTCTGACTGCAACTGTTTTTATATATCCCCTTAAGAATGTTGCTATATTCCAGTGCTTTTCTTCATTCCATTTTCCATTTTAACCCCTTCCACACTGCCACCCTCCCTCTTTTCCTCTTGTGTTATGTCTTAATTAGATTGTAAGCCTGAGGGCAAGAAATTGTTTTGTTGCTCTTTTACTTGTAAAGCACCATGTGTTGTTGCTGTTGTTGTTGTTGCTGCTGCTATTATTATTATTGTTGTTGTTGTTGACAACCTGTGTTTCCAAGTGGTTTACATGTGAGGCTAAGCAAAGATACTACAAACAACCATATTTTGCTCTTGGCTTTTAAATAATTTTATTTGATCTCATTTAATATTGATGCAATCCATACAAATGGCAAACTTTTAAGTTATGACCTTAGATACACAGGAGCTGTTTTCTTCCAAGATATCACGTTCTTGTGGATAGCATGGAGTTAAGGAGGTTCCCAAACACAAGGCCACCTGTGCTAATGGCAAGTACACATCTTTGTGTACACATATGGAATCAATGAGCATATAAACCAAAAGCTAAGAAACAAGTAGTAGCTCAATTTGGTAGAAGTTTACGTGCCTCCATTCCAGGCTCTAGTTTCAGGATTACAAAATGAATACATAAACTCTCTTGAAAAATATATATAAAACTTTACTTCAACAGTGGAGTACCTCTGTCCCTAAAGCTTAGCAGATATCACTTATGGTAGAATCTTGAGAGCCATCAGAGTCTACAGCTGATCTTGCATCCAAAATATCAGAACCAGTTTGAGCTTTTGCAAAGTTGATGAAAACCTAAAAGGAAACCAACAGTATGATTTCAAATTAAGTGTATCCTGCGTATGCAAGTTTTTTTTAAAAATTACAAAAAAAACAACAACATACAAATGTAGTTATGTTTCCCTATAGCCTAGCTTCATACGATGCTAATGATGTGATTAGCAGTCATGTCATCGTTTTCAAAAAATTAAATACTAGGAGGTAATAGTCATTGGCATCACACTGTGTGAGGAGTTGAAATCTCCTCTCTGGTTGTAATCATAATGAAACTATGGGGGTGTGGCATGGAGAGATTGAGAGTATAAGCAATTATCTTTAGCATTGAGGAAAAACCTCCTTCTGGCACCAATGGGAGTTTTTCCTGCCTCCTAATGATAACTGCCACATATTTGGGGTGGGAGGTCAAATTGCAGCTTGAAAAATAGGGTTTAAACATACTACAGAGCTGATGGTAGTTGATCCCTTCCACAATGGTACAGAACTTAGAAGTAATGTGTTGGAAGAAGCATAATTACAATTGCAGTTGGTTGGAATTACAAGGACCATACACTTTAACTCCATTTCATTTCAGGTATATGAAAAGCAGGTCCTGTGGGTTATATTTCATAGGAAGGCACTGGATAAACAACCCCTGAGTATCCTTTGCTTAAGAAAACCCTAGGAAATTTATGAGGTCGCCATAAGTCAGCAAGCAACTTGAAGGCACACACACATGCACATACCTATCTGTGCAAATCTAGCTGTTGTATGCTCCTACACGATGGACATTAGGTATTTATATTCATCCTAGTCCAAAAAGCTGCATCACAGCAGATAATGACTGTTTTTAGATCAGTTTAGCAGTGGAACAATATGCAAAAAGAGTGCAGCATATCCAAAGGACACAATCTCTCTCAGGCATATCTATCTGCAAACCTCAGGTTTTGTTCTAGGTGATCCTTTGATTTTGTAAGCTGGAGAAACAGGACCTTCTTTGTGGTGGTGTCATGAATGTTAAATTTCCATCCCAGACACCAACAACACTATCTTCTAGCTCAGGGGTAGGTAGAGTGCAGTACTCCAGGAGCTGTTGAACTACCACTCCAAGTATTCCTCACCACTAGTGGCTATGGAGTCCAGCTGTATCTGGATAACACGTTGTCCGCCCATATTCCAGGTGCAAGTTTAAACCTTTGACTGTTACCTATCACACATCTTTTAGTTTTAGGAATCTTGCCTTCCAATAGAGGGATGGATTGGATGTCCTAGGATATCCTATCCAGCATTCTATCTCACACAGAATTTAGTACTCTAAATGTGAAAATAAAATAGCTGAATAATACATCAATTCAATTTCTCATGGTTGGAATGGACAAATACAATTTCTTACCTCTTCTAGAGTTGTTTGACTCACTGAAAAGTGCCTGATTTTAAAGATTTCTTTGTTTGTTTCCAGTAGCTGAAATATGTTTGCTACACCTCCTGCAGACACTGGGACATGATATTCTGCCATGTTCAGTTGGTGGTCCTACAGGAATGAGAAGATTTATCGCAGATTCATCAAAATCTGATGAATGTCTGATGCAAAAAGGAGGAAGGGGATTTCTGAAAGGAAATGCCATCATCCAGTGGATACCACACTAGCTTTCTTTTGGCTGGCCCTCTATCAATTCCTTCATAGAACAAAGGATGGCTTCTCCTAAGAACAACATGTTGGACCAGGACTCTGGGATTCAGGGCCTGAAGCCCAACTCACCAGTGGAAACACACTGGGTGAACTTGGGCAAGTCACGCTCCCTGAGCCTCAGAGGAATGCAATAGACATATATCTGAACAAATAATGCCAAAACCAAAAAAAAAAACCAAAATGAACAAACGCGGTAAGTTTGTCATAAGTTGAGCTTGACTTGAAGACACATAACAATAGTAATGGGCTTCTCCAAGTCCTCCTACTATGTCTTCTGGATGTTCACACAACAGTCCTGCAAGGAACCCCAGAATCAATTACACCCAATGTTACTAGCTGCCATTGATAAAGAAGTGGGTTCAGTTGTCAGCACTCTCATTTTTCTCTGGCATTAAACTATAACAGTCTGTCATGAATTTGAATGGCCATTTACACTCTGAGTTTCAGTTCTTCCCACATACTTATGCACTAGGATGAGACCCTTTGATCTCTGTGTGTAACATTCTGTTGCTAAATCCAGTCAGAACTAAGTCTGCAAGGTAGGCATTCTATGATGTTGTCACCTGCAGAGGTGTGTTTGGGCAGTTTCCTGAAATTTGGATCACTTTCAATGTACCTTCTTTGGATCTCCTTCAAACAACACAAACATAAATAACTAGGACAAAAAAAAAACTCTCAACAAATCAGCTGCCCCCCTCCCCCGCATTTGGGTATATTTTGTCCTAGCCAAAGTCACACATTGGAGGAAAAAAATCTCTCAAGCCATTTTTTTTGATGAACCACAATCCTGTGGAACACAAATGATGTGCTCTAAATATCAGCAGGCTGCCGGTTTAAGGGGAATTCAAAATTTCTTCCATTGTAGGAACACTGGGATTCATTTTGCTAGGAAATACCTCTTAATACAAGAAATGTATGTTTTATTTTATCCAATTCTATTTCACCCTAGTGCCACCATGTGTTTCTAGTTCTGTGTGGTGGGGTGAATCACACTCGATTCTACATACAGAAACACTCCTGTGCCATCAGTTTTTCTTTTATCCACTCTGTTTTATCATTTCTCAATACCCCACAACTCACATAATGCATTTTTTTTATCGTTGCAAACAAATGTGAACAATGAATGAAAAAAGTCTGTAAATCTCACTGTATATGCATAAATATTATTAAATTATAATGATATTCATGATAATAATATTTAGTTGATGCTGGTTTATCATGATGGTGTCCCACTGTTGTAATAATTCAACACTGCTGAAGTACTCCAGCAATACTGAAGTAATTCAAGACACCGACAATTACTACCAATACTTTTAGCTTATTCAGAATTATTTGGCCTCCATGTAGCACATACTGGGTTATACCAGTTTGACTATAGATGGATAACCACAGGTTTGTGTATGGTTTTTTTCCTGCTTGTGTGTGTGTGTGTGTGTTTTGTTTTTTTTTTTTTATATGGAGGAACATTCTCAGACCCCACATGCAGTAATACAGCCTAGAAATGCAGTGAGATGTTGACTGGGCACCCCCAGAATGTTAATAAAGTTACATCTCACATTCTGTAAGAACAAGGACATTGTATATCTTGGGCTTTTTCCTGCTAAATAATAAGCAAACTTGGTTACTACTGTGGGATGCCTGCTGATCTAAAACCACACAAAAAAAAATGCTGAATACTCCTCTGTATAGATAAATAGGTGGCTTAAGCATTTCAATCACACATTAAGTTGTTACAGATTTTATTCTCTTATAGTTACCTTCAGATGTGTGTTTGGAAAGTTTGACTGCAAAAATTCTGTCAACTTATTTATGTTATCTACCCCATTATGCAAATGCATCTTCACAGTGAATCCTTTTCCAAATCTAGGGAATGAAAAATGTTATGGAATATGAACAGAAAATAATATTATATAACATGATATAATGTACTATGATATAATACAAAATATGAGAAGAAGAATCCATATTATAATCAAGCTGTTCCTTTTCAAAACTGAATGAAAACATAACAAATTTCCAGTGTGGCTAAGAGGACATAAGGGATATGTCTGGGCCTTCTCTAACCTGTAATTGCTCACATATCAAGACTTGTCAACCTTTGGGATTTAACTTTTTTTTAAAAAGAGAGAGAGAAAAGTATACAATCCATCATAGAGTTAGCACAATATCCTTGGAAGAGGGATAAACTTAGCTCTTTCCTCCTCCACCTATCTAACACGCATGAGTGCACAAACAGGAAAAAAAATCCTAGCTCAGTATGAAGCATATGACAGAACTTTTATTCTTAGGTGGAGATGGAAGACAGGATGGGAGTTACTGAAGTTGCATGCAGATAGGCCCCTGGTTGCTGCAATGTGAATGCACTGAATGGAGAAGTGCTATGCACCAGAGCCTCACTGGGACAGGGAATCCTCCTTCCCTTCTGCAGGTCAGACAGTGGCATGGCCCCATCCCTGATGTCACTGGATCCCTGCTCAAGGTGCCAGGTGAACCTTCTCTACCTCCTCATTCCCCGGAGAGGAAAGCAAGGGGGTTGGGAAGAGTGAAGCATTTTGAGCTGGTTCTTGCAGGCACTGAGGTATGGAATGCCGAAGTCAAGGCTCAGCCAGTACTCACAAACTCCACTTGCAGGTGGCTGGCTTTGTTCCTCCTCCTCCCTGTTCAACACCTTATGCCCACAGAGATGATGTAAAAAAATGACAGCAATATGACAAGTGAGCCCTCAGTTTCCCATTTCATAAAACCAATAATGTATTTTCCTCATCTTTTTCTTTACTCCTGTTAAGAAGACCACAAACCAACCAACCAACCAACAAACAAAGCATCTCTATAAGGCTGCTTTCTGCTTAGTAAACCTGTCTCAGGAAGTATCCTCAAGAGAGACATTTTACCAACCTGCTCTTGATATGCTGCAATGAACCAATGCACTGGAAACGTCCATTTACCATGATAGCCAGCCGTGTGCAGAGAGCCTCACATTCTTCCATGCTGAAAGCCAAGGCAACAGAGGATTAGCCTGATGAAGAACTCTGGATTCCTTGGGGCAAAATTGCAGGGGGTTCTCCACAGCTGATTAAAAAAATCTACACAATCTGCACATTAAGCAGTAGCAAGCAAGATGAAATTTAACAATCTAATCTCCTTCTGGCTTAACAAAAACAAAAGATTAATCCCTAGGCAGCCATACATTCTGGGTGGTGATCAGCAACAGTGCTACTTTCTCTGCAGGTTATTTTCTTCTCTCCGAGGAAGGCACAGTGGGAGTTACAGTTAAGAAGATGCAGATGGAGAAGGTCACAGTAACCACTTGGGTTAATCAGACCACACGGAGGAAAAGACTCCCTTAAGGATAAAAGCATCAAAAGCACTGGGAGTTTCAAAAGAGAAGAGAAGATGCCGTCATTCAGAAACTGATTATGATCAGGGCTCTACTGTGGCCTTCAGGAGATCCTTCCCTCTGACTCTCCATATTCCATTTATCCAGGTCCCTTGGAAGAGAGTTCACCTAACTGCTCACACAATAAGACTGCTCACATAATAAGCAACAAACCCAGCATGGTCATGGCCAGAAGTGACTAGACACTTTCAGCAGAAGCAATTCACCTGTTCAATAAGTTACAAATACTCTCTGCTCTTGAACATAAGTTAACCAAAGACACCAAACTGGGAGAGGTTGCTAATACCCCAGAGGACAGGATCAAATTTCAAAATGACCTTGGCAGATTGGAGAGCTGGGGCAAAGCTAACAAAATGAATTTCTAAGGACCTACACTTAGCCAGAAAAAATGGAATGCACAAATATAGGATGGGGGATGTGTGGCTGGATAGCAGTATGTGTGAAAGGAATCTAGGAGTCTTGGTAGATCACAAGCTGAACATGAGTCAGCAGTGTGATGAGGCAGCCAAGAAAGCCAATGCAATTCTTGATTGCATCCATAGAGTACGGTGTCTAGATCAAGGGAGGTAATGGTACCACTCTATTCTGCATTAGTTAGGCCTCATTTGGAATACTGTGTCCAGTTCTGGGCAGCTCAATCCAAAAAGGATTGAGCTGCCCAGCTCAAGCTGGAATGTGCCCAGAGGAGAGCGACCAAAATGGTGAAGGGTCTGGAAGCCATGCCCTATAAGGAGCAGCTTAGGTAGCTGGGTATGTTTAGTTTGCAGAAGAGAAGGTTAAGAGGAGACATGGTAGCCATGTTTAAATCTGAAGGGATGTCATGTTGAGGAGCAATCAAGCTTGTTTTCCACTGCTCCACAGACTAGGACAAGGAGCAATGGATTCAAGCTGCAGGAAAGCAGATTCCACCTGAATCTCAGGATGAACTTCCTGATGGTCAGAGCTATCTGGCAGTGGAATATACTGCCTCAATGGAGTGTGGTGGAGTCTCCTACTTTCGAGGTTTTTAAGCAGAGGCTTGATGGCCATCTGTTGGGAGTGCTTTGATGGGTGTTCCTGCATGGCAGGTGGTTGAACTTGAAGGTCCCTGTGGTCTCTTCCAACTCTATGATTCTATGAAAATATTCTTTGAAGTCTGTAGCTTCTGGTCAGAGACCCCCAAGGAGAATTCTCTTGCTGAGGATTCCAAAGGCCCCTCCCTCCACTGCCAGTCCCAGGATACCACAGGAGGTTGCCATGGCAGCAAAATCAAATCACATCACTATAATTGCATAGTGCAAAAGGTCCCTAGAAGAAGCAATTAACACACACACACACACACACATTTTTGCCATAAGAAAGTAGTCAATACGTATCTGGGAATGGCAAAAAGTGGCCACATTTTGTCCACCCAACCTAGGAAGACGGTGCTACGATCTGAAATGAACTTGAAGAAAGGAAGAGGAAAGGATCACCTTCCAGTTTTGCTTCTATAATTAGTCTGCAGAAAAGCTAGGCTTTATGGATTAATTACCTGTTACACTTTCCACCACTAGTCACCTATAGTTATGGAACTGTTTGCCATTTATGTATTTATGGAACACATCACTACATTCCTCCCTGCCTCCCTACATTTGTGAGGGAAACACAACTTGGATTGAGAAAGCAGAGCCAAAATGACAGCCACGCTGGCACCCATTTTGCCTCCTCTCTGTTGGCTTTCAGTGGCTAGTTACAGTCAGTGATGTAGACTCGAGTCAATTGACTTGGACTCAAGTCAGACTTAAGTCACTTCAGTTGACTTGGCTTTGACTCAACTTGACAGTAAATAACACACTGATTTGAACTGACTGGTGGCCGGTATATTTTTAGTGACTGACTAGTTGCCCTTGGTTTAGGAACATAACAGGAATCTTATGACTTTGAAGAATGCTTCCATCTCTTTTTGCCTTTTTGCCAAGCCAAAGCTTGGGCCATTTCTTGGAGGGAAACAGCAAACCTGTTAGGCAATGGGCTTGAAGCAGGTTTGAGGTCTGCTTGACAGCCTGTCCTGACTGCATATCAGAGGAACCTTTTAAAACTTTTCCTAAGAGCAGAAGGCAAGACTCAGCCACAGAGCACAGGATGTACTCAGAGGGGAACAGCAAATGTGTTAGGCAATGGGCTTGAGGAGGAAGAATTCTTCCTTCTAAAGCTTTTAAAGCTTCTGTAATGGGAAGTAAGAAGGATCCTATTCCCCTCTTCCAAAAAAGCCTCCAGCTTTGGAAATGGAAAGTAAGTAGGATCCTATTCCCTGCTTCCAAAGCTGTAAACTCTTTTATACCCATTGATAAAAAAGTCTCCAGCTTCAGGAAGAGGAAATAAAAAGAATCCCATTCCCCACTTCCAAAGCTGCAGATGAAACCTGCAAATGTGGAGGGCTGCCTCTACTTAAATTGTTAAAACTGATTTTATTCCACTCTGTCCAGAAATTCTGGAATACAAGTTGAGGTATAATGTTGGCTCCTAGGGTTGAAACTTGAAGTGGAAATATCTTGCAAAGACTTGAGATTTGAAGGTAAAGACTTGAGACTTAACTTGAGACTGGGGCCCTTTCCGCAACTCACCCATTTTCGGCACTGGGGTGTGGTGCTCGCATGAGCAGCCTCTGGAAAGAGGCTCTCGCTTCCCTGCTCCTTCGGCTATGCACGAGCTTCTTGCTCATGCGAGAGCCCCACCTCTTTCTTTCACAGTGCAGCCTGGGACCTTCCCAGGCTGCACTGAGATAGGAAGCACGACCAGCCTGGTTCCCGAGGCTCCACACGCAAGGTAAGTGCGCGGGGGGCCCAGAGAGATGTGCGACTGCGCAGCATTTTCAGCTTCAAGCCGAAAATGAAAAAATGCATGCATGGTCTGTGTCAAGCTCTTCAGCGTTATGCAAATATGAGTGCATCGTGTGTACCGCTCCTCACATTTGTGCAATGCTCAAGGGGCCCTTTTGCATCAGAAATGCCGTGCGAAAAGGGCCTTGGAGTAAAAGACTTAAATACGTTGCTGGTTATAGCATGGAGCCCTTTTACTCTACAGAAGTATAGCATAATAATTTCCTTTCTAATTGCCATGTTTGCATTTTATGGATTGCTGGGATTAGTAGTTTACTAAGGGATACTTAGAATTTTCAGCCAGAGAGTTCTAGTGCCTCCCAAAATTACAAATCTCAGGATTCCACAGGATACAGCTATGGCAGAGTGATATCATAGTGCTATAGCTGTTTAGTGTGAAAAGAAACATGGATTTTCAGGAAGTTGTTTAATGCTGGGCTAGGTAGAGCTGAATATGAACCCTTTTTTAATGCTACAGTTATAGATGCTTTTACAAATGCTTTCCTAATTGGATTTTAAATTGTTTTACTGTTGTGGTTTTATTGGTATTTTAGTATGTTGCACACTGTTCCGGAGACATAAGAACACAGAATACAAACTGTGGAAGCAAACAAATAAAATGCAGTTTGTGATTTGGATTAACTTCATGATCTTTACAAGGAGCTGCAGCCAGGAAAGTAGATGCCTTTAGGGACTGCTGAAGATTTACCACAATAGGAGAAGAAATACTGGAGGGCAAAGTCTTTTGTGGTGTCATAGGCATTTTGCAGAAACAGCACCACCATCAGTAACTAGAACAGAGTATTGTTGTTCATGATACCACTGTACTCAATATGTTGTTTTAATGCTCATGTTTCTATATTGTATTTATATCACATGTGTGCTTTACTATTGGCTACTCTGAATATTTCTTTTAATCGAAAAACAGAGTATAAACATACAAAAAGTTAGAATTTAAAACAGGTAGCAGTAATTTTCCACAAGTATACCTGAAATGTGATGGCTTGTATATTCATCATGTATACTAGTTAGCAAGAACAGACAGATATTGCCTTGGCTAGGTTACAGGAGTTGTGCAGTGCCAACATTTCAACCCCATTTTTCCTTGTCAGCTTTTAGCTCAAAAGGGATTCATGGTCGTAACCTAAGTTTATATTCATTCTGTTTCAGTGAGCACAAATTAGTTAGCATACAGTTTTTAAACCTAATGAGGAATTGGACTTATCTGAATGTGAAACCTGAGTGTGAACATTTCCATTAGGTGTTACCTATCAGCTCAGGCATCCTACCTGTGAGAAGTAAGTATCACTGAACGCTGGTTCTGTACTTCCTCAGTGATAATTTTCCACAGATGCCTCTTAGCATTAGGATCCATTCCAGAGCTTGGTTCATCCTAAAATAAGAGAATTTGACAATAATTTGTCAAAGAATTTGATAGACAAGAGCAAAGAATTCATAGTTTGATTGACTTTATAAATTCATTAGTACTTAGCCACCATATTGTTATGAGCCTTTGTATCAAACTTTGTATCCCAGAAGCTGGTGGTGGTGGTGATAATGGAGGCACCACCAGCAGGAAGATATGGCTGAAAGCCTATGTACACATATGAACCCAAATTAATTCTTTACTTCTGAGTAAATATGCATAGGATTATACTACAAAGCACCTAAAGTTTTAGGCTCTGTACCATTGAAGAATGTGAGAATTCAATGTTTAGAGAAGCTGAGTTTGTGAGACAAAGATAAAACCTGTGATTTCTTCTTTTTCTGAGTTCTCCTCAAAACTTAAGACAATTGTAGCATTGTAATGTCAGAATACACTAGAAAGCCATGGAACAATGTAGACGTTGGAAAGTTATTTTTAGGAATGGGCCAACCGAATCCTTGAATCCTTGGCAAGGATTCAAGATCTGCAAATCCAAATCCCTGCACCAAAATAGGCAAACTGAATCTTTCGAATCCACCAACCAAATAGTTTGTTGGAGACCGGGGTGCCTGAAAACCTGGGTGACCAGACACATGAGGGGAGATGGCAAGTAGGTGAATTTTTCCCTTGGAGTAATAATGGCCTTTGCTAACAATTTCACAAATTACATCTGGGCTTGTATTCTAAGATATTTAAATTGAACATTTCATATTTCAGTTCAGCACTTGTCTGGAAGCTACCGGCTTGAGATTTCAAGGACAGCTGAAAGATTCCTTTGCAGAGCTCCCTTGCAAAGCTCTTTCAGACACAATTCTGGGGTTTGTAGTTTTACAAGGTGTCACAGCCTTCTCTGCCAAAGTGTGCTGGTGCATCATCAAACTACAAACCCCAGGATGCCAGAAGGAGCTATGCAAAGAAAAGCCAGTTTTGACCTGGATTATCTCTCTACTGTAGTATGTGGCCCTGTTTACACAGGCAGGAAAAGTTGGGATTAATCCACATTTTCCTGCCTGTGTAGAAAGGGCCTTCATGTCATGTCATGACAATTGTCCAGGCCAGATTTCTTCAGAGGGAGGTTTGCCTTTGCCTAGGCTTTTGCTAAGGCTGAGAGAGTGTGTCTTGCCCAAGATCATTCTTCTTTCCCTTGCTTTTTAAACACTTTCTAAAAAAAAAGGTTCGAAAGATTCAAGATTCATGAGATTTGTGGATTCCCAGAATCTTCTAGGGATTTGGATCCGGATTAAAAAAATTCTGGATTCATCCCATCCCTAGTTATTTTTTAAATGAATTGATTATAATTATAGGTCTCTTTCCCTGACTTCAAGTAGGGAACTACCACTGTAGTTACAATTTTAAAATTAGCTCCCATTTCTCAAAAGTAACTGAAATAGTTGTTACAACTTACTTTAAAAAATGAGCTGAATGCCGTGACTGTAGTACAAAATACGCTTATCATATTGCTCAGATCACCATAGGAACACCCTCACGAGAGCACAAGGCATAAATTGAGACAATCATGGAGGGCATACTTATTACCATAAAAGTAAGTGAAAAGTTACAATTGCACTGCAAAAAGAATGAAGTTGTCCCTCGCCAAGTTAGTATTGTAATATATATTAGCTATGCTTTACTTATTGGAGAAATGAATGAATAACAAGCAAATAACTTGTTTGTAATTAGTTACTTCCAAGCCCCAGTAAAATCCAAGATGCTAGAATCTACAGTCACTGAATTTAATCTTGTACAGGCATAAGGTGTGTGTGTGTTTTAAAACTGAGACACTTTCAGCCCCATCTTAAGTATATTTACTCAGAAGTTAACCTTTAAACCCATTACAACTGTGCAAAATAGAAGTGCTCAAGTTTGGGTAAAGGTGCACAGTGTTGTAAACAGCAATGGAGAAATAGAATGTTGTTGAAGCCAGATATACTAGTGCAGATGTGTAGGACTAGGAGCCAGTCCTGGAGAGCAATTTTTTATATGAAGATAATTATATTCAAGAGAGATATGCTAAAAACTGACACTTGGAATGTGCATATGCTTGCTGTCTGAGCTACATCAGCTTCCTGTACTGATTAAAGCAAGGTTTCTGTTTCGAGTATTATATTCACAGACAATAGAGCACAGATGAGCTACTGTAAGTTATTGTCCTAAAGAAACCATTGTCAGCAAAACTGCCAGACCCTTCTGACTGTTCAAATTGTGGATATTTGGTGATAATGTGGCATCATCCACAACTGAAACAACACTGCTTGGTAGAGAGAAACAAGGAAGAACTTGTTGGTTTTCTTAGTGAGGAAACCTCCTCCATTTCCCAACTATGGGGAAAAGAGCTAGTGTGGTATAGTGGTTTGATTAGGGCCAGGGTTCAAATTCCTGCTTAGTCATGGAAACCCCAGTGGATGACCTTGGGCAAGTCACATTCAGATGCACAGGAGGGCAATGGCAAATCACCTCTGCAAAAACCTTGCCAAGAAAATCCCTTGACAGGGTTGCCTTACGGTAGCCACAAGACAGAAGTTGCTCGAAGACACAACAATATCTCCAGCAATGGAATTGTCCTCCATTTGCAGCAGGATCCTTATAGAGTCCGCCCTCCACATTTGCAGGTTTGACTTTCTTGGATTTGGTTATTTGTGAGTTTTTTCAACCCATGGTCCCCCACCTCAGGCATTTCTTTTCCAGGGGAAACTTTCCTCTTAGGAGTTCTGAACAGGTCATGAAGCCCTTTAAAAAACCACCTCTGGTCCTCTTCCTCCTCCACCAGTCACTGCCTGACCAGCTAAGGATGGAGCACAGCCCAATTTCTCAGCACCACAAACCCTCTCATACTGCCCCCCCACATCCAAGGAAGGAGATGAACAAGAGAGAAAGTAAAAGACTACCATGCTGACCCACTCACTCCCTTTCTCTGACTTGGTTTGGACCTTGGGTACCTGTTCTCTCAACCATGCCTCAGCCCCTTTCACATAGACACATACACACACATTCTAATATTTGCAATTTTTCCACTTTTGCAACGGTCCTGTGCCCCTAATCCTAGTGAATGTGGAGGGCTAACTTTACTTGCTTATGGTTGAGGGCCCTTCACAGCTGTTTCTCTGCTTATATTATACAGTCAAAGTCCTTTCACAGCACATAAGACTTTATGTGTGCAGTGTCCCTTTTTGATTTTCATATTCTTCTGGAGCTTTTATAAGAGACCAAAAGGAATCCTAATGCAAGCGTATAAATACTTCTTGTTGCACTGTGCTTCCATTGGACTACCACACATACATCCATTTCATGCAAATTGGTGGTAATTGTACCTGCATCTATTGTGTAACCTTAAGAAATTCTCCCTGTTCGCCTGGAAAACATGCAGAGCAACTGTACAGACAAAATACTAAGAGAACTGAAAAGGTGAAACCTGCTTTATCCCTGCAGATTAATGTTCACAGGGAAGTAAAAAGCTTGTAGACAATCAAGAGCTGCTACCACAGTAACATTCACTACTTTGACAAGTAACATGGAGGAGACTCCTAGTTTCTTGCCCTCATCTGACTCGGAAGTGGTGACAAGCAGGCTGAGACACAGCACGGTTGAGTCTGCTTCATACTGTCAGCTTCTCTGACAACCTGTGTACATGAGGCTTGTTACTTCTAATTTTTCATCCCATAATTGGCTGACATGAGGGGAGACTTAAGCAAGATAGCTGTTCCACATACATAAGTTACCTGTTAATGAATGCAATGAATGTGCGTCAAAGCTAAGGAGGAATTCAGCTGGTGGCTTCCTAGAGCCTGCTCTTTGTGGCCTCAGCACAATTGGCATAGCAATTACATGGCCCACAGAACATGTTGATTGAGGCTGTGGATTTCAGATGCTTCTGGAAGAATGATTGCATAGCTCTACCCCTACCTACCTACAGAGATAGTATCTGCATCTTGCAAGAGGCTTGGTGTGAAGAGGGGTTGGATGTGGGGAGGAGGGAAACCTTAATTTTAAAGAAGCGGAATGAGTGAAAGGAGACTCATTAGTAGGAGGATCGCTGAGTAAATAAAGATGAACTAATCTTGATGGATATTAATTCTGAGGAAAACCTCTCTAACTTCTTATAATATGCTCTGACCTGTAAGGAAAACACAAGATACAAATACAAGCGAACCTAATAAAGTGAACCTAATAAAATCTTACTGTCATGACACTTTCTTGTTCTCATTAGACAAACACACAGTATGTCCTTGTTTCCCTGTTCTTATTTTTGTTTAGTGACACACAGGGTGCTGATTAAAAAGACCAGAAAGTCTCAGATTTTGTTTCCGTTCTTTCTACTTTTATTTTGGAGATCCGTACATATTTTGTTTATACCAGAATATCTTCTGTCAGCTCCATGTATGATCTGCGACTTTTTATACCATTTCAGCATTGAGGTTAATTTTAACCCAATATAAAATCAGAAAGAAAAGAAACAAAATCTGGAACTTTTCAATCAGTCTGGATGCTCCCTGGGTGAGCAAAATATAGCCTACTTAGATGAAAAGGCACTGCAAACATTTTTAAAGACAGATACTCTCTTCCTTTCAGAGATGCACCTCTGGTGCTAACTCTGTATACCCCCGAAGTGCTAAGCAACAATGTGTTCATCATTGTTATACACATTGAGAGGCCATCCTTTGTCAGGTTGGTGGCTGCTAACAGGCAAGGAAAAGTGGGACAAGCAATGAAACAGAATGCCAGCTAGCCAGCCAAGCCCTTTTCTGAGTTATTCCATTCCACCTGTTACTGTGGTAGATAACCCTATCCTGGGGTCCACAATTTAATATTAAAAATATCTCCATATGCTTGAGAGGTCCCCCGAACGAGCATGTAGGCAGGCATGGTCAAACGGCCGAAATCAGGAAAAACTTGGTCAGGCCAGTATATTTACAGTCATGTAGCCCCAGGAGGTAGGATATAAAATATACAAAGGGTCCTCAGCCCTGAGGAGCCAGCTTAAAGGGATTAATGCTTCTGACAAACTGCCCATCAAGCAAGGATGATTTGCATACAGCTGCGGCTTTTGACAATCCCGGCAAATCTAATCATGCACAGAACTTTGATATATTGGAGCTTTGTTCTCCCAATCATGCAAAAGATGTGGACATTTTGGAGCTTTGTTTTAGCTCCTCCACCGATTGTTCTCTCCAGGATAGGATTAGCCCTCCAGGTACCTTCACATAAATAGACCCAATTTTTGAACATTTCCTCGGATCACTCTGGATTGCTCCCTGCTTCACATCAGACCGTCACTCTGTCCGTTGGGCTATCCCCTCAGCCCTTCACATACTGAGTCTCATCTCTCTCCCCGCCGCTGTCTCGGGTCTCTGGACTTCAGGACCAGGTGCAGTATTCCTCAGCTGTAACCCTCCAAAGCTCCCTACCCAATTTCCTCTCTTTTTATTCTTCACTAGGTCTTGAGTGAGTGAGTGCGTAAGTACGTATGTGCACAAGTCTTTATTTTTAACAAAATCATTTATTAGACAATTTTGCTTGGTTTTTGGCTCAGCCTGACCCTGTAAAAATTGGGTGAAAGATCTCGCTAGGTTACCCTGCCTCTCGCATTGCTATTGCTTGTTCTCTGGCTAGTTTGCATTCCCTACCATGTGAAGCACATTGAGGTGTCCCTCAAGGGATCCCAGAAATCAAGGTAACACACCCTATGTGGCCACTGATCATGTTCAGTTGTCATTAGGCTGCTTGCAGGCTTCAAAGCTCCATTAGGTTTTTTGCTAAAGTTTTTCTCCCCCTAAGAAAAAAAGACCCATTAGCTTTATAAAAGACCTGCTTTGGGTACAGATGAAAACTTCTACATTTTGCTTTCTTTAATATAGAGACACATAGCCATCTGTATTGGAGGCAGGAGCATTCCCAAGGACTTTCAAGATGAGGGTCTGAATTTCAAAATGTAACACTACACCACTGAATACTGCTTAGTATCAGAGGGAGGGACAGGAAAGAGATTGAAATTAGTTGAAAGGTAAATGACAAAGAAAAGGGAAGGGGAAATTGTTGTTTCAAGGGGAAGCATGTCTACAATGGAGCTTCTCTGTTTGGGAACTCTGATGCAGGATCAGTGGCTGTGCTGTCTCCTCATAGGAGTTTTGTATTTTCCCATTATCTGCCTACATATTCCTAAATGAAGCAAATGTTGCAAAACAATGTAAGCCAGTCTGCTGATTTCTCTGGTCTGAAAGGAAATTAAATCTAACTTATCCCAGGAATTTCACATTGGTGAAGTAGTTTGACAGTAGGCAGGAAGAGAAAAGGTAGATCCTGTGCTTTCGACACATTTTTTTTAAAAAAGTAGAGTATTTCTGACTTTCCTGAGTGCAGATCCCCACTATTCAGTTTCTGCTCAGAACACAAATTCTGTGGCTAAGCATGCTGAGTACACCCTCTGGCTTTAACAAAATCTCCCTTCTTGTAGCTCTTGCGGTTGCCATTGCCTCTGCAAGGCTTCAGAGAAGATGGAAACTGTGAAGCCCTTCTCTCCCTACAATAAAGCTTCATTTACTTACCAGTAGTAAAATGGAAGGTTTCCCAAGAAGGGCCAGTGCTGTCGACAGCTTTCTGTTGGTGCCATAGCTACACATAGAGGTGATTCTGTGTCTGTAGGGCATCAGGTTAAGTCGATAAAGCAGATGAAATACAACCTGTGTGAACATTTTTTTTTATTTTTTAGAAAGGGTATTGCAATATTGTCATTGTGTATACCACAGAGCTGTAGTGATGACAACTCAACAATGTAACTATTATCTTCTGACATTTAGGTAAATGAGTTATTTTACCGGTTTTAAAATCCCCCGTTTTGCCTCCCAGCTGTCTGCCTTTTTTCCCCTCAGCACAGCCTTAATGTTAGCTAATCAGCAATTTTAAACTTGCATACATTTAAATCAAACTTGGCTAAATTTATAGCGAACAGAAATAACAACCCTCTTATTTTTGCTCATCCTGTCTTGCCAAATTAAGCAGTAAGTCTTGAACTCTAAAACAGCTGACATATTTATAGCCACCTTGCACTAAACAAAACTAGCATATGTTTTTGCCTAGCTTATCAACCAAATTGGAGTTAGCAAAGAAGACAGGGTGATAGAAGAGGTCACTGTTCACAAGAACTCTGCAGGGGTTTTGTGGGACTTTTCATATTGCAATGCAGGTCTTGCTTCCACCACCACTCCCTGACAAAACCTCCATATTTTCTGTTCACCTGATGTTCACCTATCAACCAGTCAATCAAGTGCTGATTTGCCAGTCTGCCATTCGTTCTCCTCACCATGGTTCAGAAGGCTATCCCACCTTCAAAAGTGTTGTATGCATAATTATTCACTCAAAAGTATATTTTTCCTGCCTTTGCCTTATTCCTTGCCTTATATTCCTTTTAAGAAAGTAGAATCATTTCCCCCAGTTCTGAAAATAGCTTCTGAGAGGATAGTGACCTCTGTAGTCTCCTGCCAGGCAGCACCATGTGTAACATCTCCTGCTGAAAACAGGAATAACAGCTTTCTCTAATCTCAATCCAGAGGAGAAGATTAGATATCTGACAGCTGTCTGGCTGGAACTGAATTCTTCCAAGATTGATGTGCCTGGGTATAAAACCAGGTATTCAAATTGAGCCCAAGTCAGCTAGTTATCTAGCAGCAAGTGCAAAGCTTTCGTCTTTAAATCCAAATATAGTTCAGTTATTAAAGGTATAATGGGGCCTATGCTTCACTCGTCTCTATAGCCTCACACTTAAATGCAGGCATACCCCAATTAATGAAGTAGTTGTGCATTCCATTACTTCTTTTACAGAAAATTTGGTACCAAAAGCAGAAACAACATGGAAAGAGAAGGGACAAGTTCCAACACTATATTAAAAAAGAGCAGCTTGACATATTTCAGTAAATTTTCTATTCAGACCTAACAATATGCACACATGAAATGAAACAATCAGGTCAGATAACCCTTGCATAAGTAAACAAAAATATTTTAAACCTTTGAGAGACTACTTGAAGGCTTCTACCAAAATGCATCAAATAACAACTTTTCTTTCATCAGCTTACTTTTTTTTTTTTAGATTTCCATTTTAGTGGCTATAGATATAGATCTATTTTTTTAAAAAAAAACATACTGGATGGAACTGATGAGGCAGGCTTATCTGCTCTCCCTTTTTTCTCTTGCTGTTCATGCAGGTTCAGTAAGAGACTCTGGAGACAGCTGCATTAGGATGAACTACATTAGAACCCCATTCTTTCCCACTTCAAGTTTTATTGCATTGTTTTCTGAGGATATGCTGCTGAAACCCAGGTCAAGTCTATGGGCCTTGCTGCACTACATTGTTATGGACCTATTATTCCACTTTCCACATCTTATGGAATCCTGGGTTTTCCAGTTTAGGAAGGGGCATTTAGACTTCTCAATGAGAGAGCTCTTTGGCCTCAGTAAACTACAAACCCCAGAATTCCACAGGATATTGAAAGTGGAATAATAGCACTAAAACCGTGTAGGGCAGAAAGGCCCTGTGTTTCTCCAGCCGTCCTTCTCCAATCTCCCAAAGCTGGTGCTGCTTAAAAACATTAATTTAGACAGAGAATGAGGAAGAAATAGGAGGGGCTGGCTATAAAAAGAAACTTCATTGTCAGAAGCTTTGTTAACTGAGGTATGTCTCTATATGCAGAACTATACGCCTCCCAATAATACAGAGTTCAATGAGAAGATGTGCTGTTTAAAGCTTAACACATGAGAGATTCTTTTCTAAATGTTACTGGTGAGTAACTTACTGTTATTGATGAATAAAATTATACAGAACTGCTTAGAGACCAATGTTAGGGGGTGTCTAAGGTATGATTCTTATGCAGGTAAATTGAAAAGTATTTTTCCTCAGAAATAAAAGAAACATGGATGAATGTGACTGAACTCAGCAACTGAAGCCTGAAAAATTGTTAGTGTTATTAATTTACAGAATTCTAGATGCTGGCCACACCCAAAATCTTTCCATTCTTATTTAAAGATTTCTAGAGACCACAGTATAGTTTCTATGATTATCATCTTTGTATTTATTATGATATAAAAATATTTTAGTCATTTTAAACCCCAGCTTTTTAATGCATCTGATAAAAATACAATGAGTGTATTTCCACAGCACATTTATGTGTGCTTACCTGGACATGCTCTAATTTTACTTACCCCTTTAATATGTTTCTCTGGGATGCCATGCAAACGAGCATAGTAATACATGTGTTCTTCCACTGTTAGTAAATCATCCAGGGCATCATCTTGAGGACAGTACCCAAACAACGACCAGCGGGTATCATCAATATCATTCAAGGACCTGAATTTCAAAATTAAAAGGTTTCTTTTAAGGCTCTGAGTGGTATCAGTTTCTAAATGTTAAAGTTAATTGAAAGCAGGCAACTAAGTCTTGTGCAGATAAATTTATAGAAGTCTATGTCCATCTAATTTCTCTCTCATCAGTATCTTATAAAGTTTCTTTTTATAATTTTTGAATGGCAAATTTCAGAGATTTCTGTGCTACTTCAGTTGTATGGATATGCTGAGCTTGATGTTATGGATACAATTCATTGTGTGTGTGTATGTGTGTGTGTGTGTGCACGTGCGTGTTTTATCTAGCAACAGGACCTATTGTCATCTCTTGAGTAAGGAGGAAGAAAGGTTGGACCTTGAATAGGGTAGCAGACAAATGGCATAGGCTGAATCCCCTGCCTTCCACAAATTAGTTGTTACAAACGTACAGTGTGGTTGGATACATGCTTCTTTAGAAGCAAATCCAACCAGTTTCAAAAGGTGTAAGTGTAAGTGTACTTACTTATAAGGCTACAGTGTAAACTTCACATTAGCTCAATCTTCTTGTAATGAAATGGGGAAAAGAATCAAGCTAGGGACAGGTGATACAATTTAATAATTGAAATCATTATGTAATTTGTTCTTCCTTAATAATTCCTTTATTTTTCACACTTAGATTTTTTTAAAATTCAGGTTAATGTGCCATTACAGTAATTTTCTCAGCTACATTCCTCATATTTCATAGCAGAAATTTCTTCCATACCCAGTTTCATCGCGCACCAGGAGTCTTCCACCAGATGGCCCAATGTCTCCTGTCAGCATTTTGAAGATAGTAGTTTTCCCAGCTCCATTCACACCAAGCAAGCCAAAGCACTGGAATGAGAGGTTAAAAGATTAAGTTTTAGTTATAACACTTTCCTAATTTCCTTGAGATAAGCAGACAGTTAAAATCCCAAACCTCACCAGACACGTGCACAGATTTCAAACCAAATGAGAAAAATTAAAACAAGTGCACCCTGCAATCTGGAATATCTTGGTTTTAGCAAAGGGATGTAACATGATGTTTGTGGCATCATTCAGACAAAGCATCTCAGTTTCAAAAAGGAAAAGACAAAATATTTTAGCCAGAGGCACAGCCAGACATTTTGCTGCCTAAAACAAAAGGGTAAAAGGGCCTGACTCTCCCCCAGGCCCCACACAGAAGCTGACCTCTCCTGCTGGGATTCCAACGCTGACATTTTTTACTGCTGCAATCCTTCGATGGAGGAGATGGTAGATTTTGGTGAGATTCTGAAGCTGCAGCATGTCACAGCCTGTAAGGTCCAAGGCGACTCGCTCTCTTTCTGCTTGGACATCCTTGTCTTCTTCTCTGTCCAGTGCTTCCAGGTGGAGTGGTGGCTCTCCATGTACTTTATTAAACAGAAATCTGAAAGAGAGGAAGGCAAGCTGATTTTATCTCCCCAGTGTTACATTTATTTGGAAGCCACATTTGGAGTTTGCTGAAGGGCGAGCATAAACACATAAATGAACAAATCTCTTGCTACTTACTAAAGATATCTACTTTTCTGCCTTCAAAATAGAATTTGAGACAGAAAGATTACTATGGTCTTTGGATTTTCATCCCCAAGGCTCTGGGAGAATACTACTTCACACACCACACAATTAACTTATGATAATCCACTGCCAAAACTTGCTGTGATGGCCATTGCCTTAGATAGTTTTGAAGGGAGAATTGAAAAACAGACACAGTTTAAACCTGTCAATGTCTATCAGCTATGAGAGATGAGAGGCAAAATGGGGGCATTCTCCCCAAGTAAGAATTCTGTCCCTCCAAATGACATTTTTTTTTCAGTCCCAAAATTTCTTGCATGGCAAAAAATGAGACATTGAAAGTGGTTCACACCTACAACTCTTCTATTTGCTGAGTTCACATTCCATCGGTAGCTTTGCCTGACCCTTTTCTTGCCTAAACTCTATTCCTGTCCCTTCAGAGATCCAAACCATTTTAAGCAGGGAAGGTTTTTGGGTTTTGTTTTGTTGTTGTTGTTTACATAACCCAGTTAATTAATTAATTAAATTTACTTCCTATCTTTCTCCCAGGACAGGAACTCAAGGCAATTCACAACATAATTTAAAAATCAGATAGAACTAAAAGCATAACAAATTATAAATTTGATGTGCATTTAAAAAAATTTAAAAGCACATTAAAAATGTACACCACCCCCTGACTAATATCAACTTCTTGAAGGCTACAATCTTCTGCATGCCTGTCTGGGAGTACCCAGACTGAATTCAGTGAGACTTCCTTTTTTGTTGTTTTTGGGGTTTTGTTTTTGGCCAGCCATTCATTAAACTGCATGAGATGCAGTTTAATGAATCAATGAATCATCCTATCAATGTCTTGTTAGAAGGAAGTATCATTACATTCTCCCTAATACCTTAAAGACACCAGATCCCATTTAATCACCCTGGTTGGTACATGGATAGGAAACCACCAACCAGCACCAGGTACTTTAGGCTACATTTCTGAGGAACGGACTGGCAAAACTACCTCTAAGTATTCCTTGTCTAAGAAAATCTTATTAAATTCATGGGGTTGCCCTAAGCCAACAGACAACTTGAAAGCAGATATATACACACAGAGACATTCTGTTTAGTGGGGCATACACCCAAGGAATTCCCTGGGGATCATTCTCAGGGCAGCCTAAATTGTATTATGTAAAACACAAGAACTACTTGCTTTAACTGGTTTGTGGATCAGTCCCAGACAGGACATATTGTCCTTTTATTTCTGAATTTGTCCCATTATTGGTTCTTTTACCCTCCTTTCCTCCCTGTTGGGAAGCTAGATTATAAATGCATTCTGTAATTCCATGCACACCATGCACACAAGGCTGACTGAAGGACAGCAGTATCGAGCAAACTGAAGCCAACTGTCACCATAATTTAATAATAAATTGTTGCAGTTTTGGTTTCATCCTGTGTTGTCAAAACATTTTATAAATTCATGGTGTTGATGTAAAAGAATAAGTCACAGCCAATAGATAAACCACCTTTTCTTCCCTCTTAGTCTACCATTTCTGTATGCAATTGTGGAGTTAACTTCCCAACCTAAGTGCCACTTACTCTAATATCTTGGACCAAATTTTCTGAATTGTCTCATCATCAATCAAGAGGCGGATTGAAAAAAAAATTGTCCCCTGGATGAACATCCCAAGAAGTTTGGAACTTATCCTGTCCAGCTCGAATGTTTTGTCGGGGTAGACCACTCTGTATGCTTTCAAGAAACCCATCAGAGCTTGATATTGTGATAGTTCAATCAAGCCGTATCCAAAGCAGAATTGTGGGAACATCAGAAAAACGTGCCTCATAGTTTCACAGAGGTTATACAAGCCCTGAAAGAAATAAAGCATTGCTGGTTGTCATGTGTTTATTCTTTAGTTACAAAATGCATCATACTATACATTTTTAGAAACCACAGCCTAATGGACTGAATTCTATAGCAAAATGCCCATCTTTATAATGGCACCATTGTGGGAGAAGAGCCTGTGGTGTGTGTATAAGTGTGTTACACAGAGACATGTTGTGGCTCCTCTTCCTTAACAAGTCCTTTTCTACAGCAGCCCAGCCAACCAGTATTAACCAAAGAGGGAACATTTTCCCAATCACAGTGATGCTTCCAACACAGAAACCTAGATGAGGATGGCAATGGTGCATTTAATAGATTAAAACTTAGATGAGCACCACAATGATGCATCCAACAGGTGAGAACTTTAAAGGTTCATCTGTTCCCTGCCTTTAGAAAAGCATGTCCATATGTGAACATGCTTCCACAAAATCGTGCCCTTTCACAACCTCCCCCAACCAGTTATCCTCCAGAAGTACCTCTGTTAAATCTCCTACTGGTGCCTGATATATCTGGAGGCCATCAAACAGATGAAGGCTGTTTTACTCTGCCTTGAAGAACCCACCCTGTAAGCCAGGCCTTGTCTGTTGAGAATTCTGAAAGTTACTTCAGACACAGGCAGGGAAAATCAGAGGGTACTAGACAATCTCTACTTAACTTTCATCCTCTCTTGCTTGTCTCTGCATATCTTATCATTCTGTTTTAGCAGCTTAATTACTATAGGGATTGGGAAGGGGTAAGGGCAGAGACAAATGGTTGCTTAAGAAACTGAAAGATAAATACAGATAAACAGTGTAAAAACAGAGGGAGTAAGACACACATCTACTCCACCATTCCTGCTGGTCAACCGTCTATATCAGCCTCCCCCAACCTGGAAGATTCTTGATGTTTTTGAACAAAGCCTCCCATCAACTCCATTCAAGACACCGAATTATGCTACTTGTTGTCCAAAACATCTGAAGGAGATGAGGTTGGGGAAGCATGGTCTAGGTCAAAGTAAGAAACGTGTGGTCCTCAGCATATTTTGCCTAAAATGCCCTCTAAAGGGGCAATTTTGCCATAGTACCCCCCCGGGCATTTTAAGTCTAGGGGAGGCCTAGACAAAATGATCCTGAAGTGACCTAAACGTGTCAAAAATGTCTCCACGCCCCCTAGAGGGTGTTGGGTCAAAAATGTTTTTCATAGGACGTTGCCCTCCAAAGTCTCTTGGAAGGGACTTATAGCCCTCAAATACCTGACAGTTGCCCACCTCTGGCCTTGAAGGTTTCTTACACTTCAGGCTTACATGTGTCTGGTTGTCAATGATAGATTTAATGAGTTGTCCCATTCTCCTTGAAGAGTATTACAAACTTGAGTCTGATCATATTGTTAGAGCCACAGTTTGACATCTGCATAACTCACTATTTTTCCTAGAATACAATCCTAAGCATGTTTAAGCAAAAATCAGCTGCATGGAATTCAACAGGGGTTACTCCATAGTAGCAATAGCAATAGCATGTGTATTTCTATACCGCTTATCAGCTAAGAGCTCCCTATGCAGTTCACAATATGTTTAGCTAATTGCCCCCAAGAAGCTGGGTACTCAATTTTACCGACCTGCGAAAGGATGGAACACCGAGTCAACCTGGGTCCCGGCAGGATCGAACTCACAACCCTGTGGCTGGAGTACTGCCATTTAACCACTGCGCCACCAGGGCTGTGGTTATTTGTAGGGATGTGAAGTTATTTGTTCCCACAAAGAATGAATGACATAATCAATTTTCTTCCTCCACCAGACACGCTCGAGAACTATGTAATATTCAAAGTGGCCTTGTGCAAGGAGAAAGTTTCTAGCGGTGGGAAGATTTCCTTGGCCCATCCTGTGTAACATTAGGACTGTGAAGGGGGAGGCAGTTGAGGATCTGGAAGGCTGTATCCTTGCTGGATCTCTGGCTGCCTTTCTACCTTGCTTGCCCTGCATGATATGGGGGAGGAAACAGCTGAGGATCTGGATGGCTGTAGCCTTCTAGGATCCTTAGCTGGCTCTCCCATACCAGCTTGCCAGATGACATCATGAGGTGAGTCTATTCAAGGACTGAGGAGAAAAACAACAAAGAGGTCTGAGGAGGATTCTCCTCATTGCAGTTTTCAGGCACCTGAAAAGCCTCTGTCTTATGGTTTTATTTAAACTCTTTTTTGAATACTATTTCCATCCCTACTTCCTAGCAAGTATGTTTATGATTGCCCACTATGAGCCTACTAAGCACCAGAGGACTTAGTTCTGACCAAACATGCATAAGAGAGCCAGAATGGTTTAAAAAATGAAATGGAAGGATATCTTTCTTTCTTATCTATGTATTTTTTCCCTTTTGTTTTTTTTCATTTAAAGCCTTTGCTAAACTCCATCCCCTCCCTTCAGGCCAGGCTCCTTGGGCCATGCAGCCTTTGAGGACTTGCCAAACCCTGAAGTGGCTCCCAGACACAAAAAAGTGACCCATTCCTTCAACAGATTATAATGCTGGACTACCATCTAGCTGATAGAAAAGCTGTTTAGGCAAAGGTGACTCAGGTTAACTCCTTTAGGTCTGATCAAGTTAATCTGGGTCACAACCATTCAGGACAAAGGAACTGTTTTCCCAGCATTTCCCAATGGCATTCCCAGATTTGGCTGTATGTAGCTTGCATCCCAACCACTTCCCCATGCCTGATCATACCAAAAGGATCTTCATGAGGTTAGGCAGCAAATGGGAAAATCTGGTGCTTGAAACTGAGCCAGGCGGTAGCCTATATCCTAAACTCCAGATAGCTGTTCCAAGAAGGCTATCTGTGAGAATAACACCTGACATGTAGTGAAAAGTTGGCCTTTGTGGCTAACACCTATACTTCTTGTCATGAAGAATGCGTAATGCAGCTGACATTTGAGTATTGGACATGTCAGATATACAATAAATTATCATGGGGAGACCGAGTCAGACACCTGCAAAGGACACATCAATGTCAATCAACATACTCTGTTGGCTTTCAGCCATAGCAGTTTTGTAAAGATTTCCTTTTGTTGGTGTTTTTTCTTACTGCTCAAATGCCTTTAAGGAAAGTGTCCTGAATGCATAGTCAGGAAAGACATATGTCCCCAGCAAAAGCTGACACAGAAGTCTGTTTTAAAAGAATGGTTGTCTTGAGGGGAATGGAGGAAGCCGGTGTTTCCATTCTGTATCACTGCAGGGGCGTAGCTACAGGGGAGACAAATAGGGGCATTCTCCCAATAAGATAAGTTTGGATTTATGGTGACCCTGTGAGCGAAAAGCCTTAAAGATATCTTGTCATCAAAAAGACCTGCCAAGTCTTGCAAACTCAAGACCATGGTTTCCTTGACTGAGTCAATCCACCTGCAGTATGATCTTTCCTTTTTCCTTCTGCCTTTCACTTTACCAATGATTATCTTATTTAGTCACGTAGGGAGTGGGGGTTTGCTCTGGGCAGCAATGTTTTTGGGGTGTCCCAGCCCATAGCCACACCTCTGTGTGCCCTGGCCACGCCCCGACATGCCACAGCCATGGCCCCATGCAAAGTGGCCATGCCACTCGCACCGTAGCCCTGTTCCCTCCCCCATCCCTCCACACGTTCCAAGCTCTGCCACTGATTTTAATTTCTAATGAGTCATGTCCTTGCATGATAGGGCCAAAGTAGCATAGCCTCAGTTTAGTCATTTCGCTTCTAGGGAATATTCAGGTATGATTTGCTCTAGAACCCATTTATTTGTCTTTTTAGCAGTCCACAGTACTCACAGAGCCCTTCTCCAGCACCACACTTCAAATAAGTTGATTCTCTTCCTGTTAGCCTTCTTCAATGTCCAAGTTTTACAACCATACATAGATATCAGAAACACTATAGCATGGATAAGCCTAACTCTGGTATTCAATTATATTTCTTTAATACTTGAGGATCTATTTAACTATTTCATAGCTGCCCTTCAAAGTCCCAGTCTTCTTTTGATTTCCTGACTACAGTCTTTATTTTGATTTATGACTGAGCCAACATAAAAAAAAGTTTTTTTGTTTTTTGTTTTTTTGTTTTTTTTACTATTCTGATATCTTCATCATTCACTTTAAAGTTAAATCATCTGCGGCCATTATTTTTGTTTTCTTAATGTTAAACTGTAAATCTACTTTTGCACTTTTTTCTTATAACGCTATCACCACCACCATACTCAATCTAAAGGGCTATGAACAGTCCAAATGGATAAATTAAGCTGTGCACCATTCTGAGGTCAATTTATCCACATGTATAATTTGTAACCATTGAATATGGTAGTGGCAATTTCCAACTATAAGCCAGGACAGTTTCTGCAGCTACCAAAAGATTCATATGCAGAAGCTCAACAGTCTCTTTAGTTCCATCTTCAAATAGCTAAGAAGAATGGTTAGGGAGCCATAGTTCAACCTTATCTCTACTATACACTGAATAATGTGTATTATTTGATGCCAATCTGTTTGAACTTTAGGACATAACCACAAGACAGAATACAAATCTGCTTGCTGAGTATTATACTTCCAACACTTAAATGTATTAGCATGATAAATCTTATTTAACCTTTAAAGGGTCAAATACATCTATACATTATTTTATACTGAGTCTTCCCTTAATGTAGCTCACTACAAAAAGCAGTCTATTTCCTATACTAAATGTGGCATACGTGGAAGAAGAGCTGCAGTTCTCTCCGTGCAAATACTTACACTTAACCTTTTCTCTTTGTGTTCTGTTGTCCATTAACCAGTTATGCATTGAAGGATAAATTCTATAACTATATTCTTAGCTGTAGAACCTCACTGCACTTGTCTACTGCCTTAATTCAGTACTGACTGTAACTCCCTCAGAAGAAAGCTCAGAGCTGGGGAGTCAGTGTGGTGATAAATCCACTCCAGCTTTTGCTTGGCTTTAAAGGAGCTTTCCACCATTCTGATCCTCATCCTTAAAATAGATTCAGCATTTTTTATAGCTCTATCCAAAACCTTGAGTAAATTCACCACCCCAGTGACATAGGATCCACCAGCCCCATGAGGTTACAACTGAGAATTGTTTTCTTCAGTCATTTATCCTTAGAATTGCTGAGGACAGTACTAAGAGACTGACTAGCAGTATGTAAAACATTCCACATGCAGGCTTTGTCATCTAATATATGCAATGGTATCAGACACTTCTCTACCTGCCTGAAAAATCAAGTAGTACTCAGCCCCAATTCCTCTGAAACAAAAGAGTGGCTTCTTCCCCTGTCCCCCAAATGGATTGCATTTTGCACACTCATATAGATGTTTTATGTGAAAGCTAATGACATGTCGTCAGGATTTTTACCTGATCTGTGGGCTTTTCCTGGGAAAGTTGAAACACAGTTGTGTGAGTGATGACAGTGTTGACGCAAAAAAACAAATTGATGCAGACATAAACTATAAAGGCCACTCCGGTTTCCTTGAAGATTCCAGCCAACAAGTACATCCATGAAAATGTTGCATATCTGCAGGGTATCCATAACAACAACAACAGAAAATGCAATCAAGCAAAAGACTTTCAAAACCAGTAAAGTACTTCATTTGCTGACTGACGCTTCTAGGTGATTTTTCTGTCTGGCTAAGAAAAAAAGAGGGTGTCTTTTCATTCTTCCTTTTTGGCAAGGACAAAAGAAACAATAAAACTGCCTGATGTTGACCATGAATTTTCTAGAAAATAAGATAACAGGAAAGATAAGAGGGAAAAGGGAGAGGAAAGAATATTGTGGTTTCTGAGGTGACCTGGGCTAGAGTGGGCATTAAATGATTTTTAATTAACAATAGGTTAAGTGAGTTCAGTCTGACATAGTTCACTGTTTTATTTATTTACTCACTCCTGCCTTTCTACTGAAATGGAGCTGAAAAATATCATATTCAAAACTCAAAAGATTGTTTCATTTTTTTTTAAAGGAAAAACTTCTACTACAGATATAAATAGGAGATAAGGATAAACAGAGATGATGGTTATAGTGTTTTTACTTTGTTTCTTAATAAAGTAGGGAATAAAATACAAAGATGCAGAGGGATATGAGGCTGAAATTTACTCCTTATGAGATCTTTATAGAATAGAATATGAATCCCATTGTTAGTTCCAACTAAAATACACCCATTGAATAAATGGAATTACCTGGACACTTAGTCAGCATTCAAAACTGATCCAAAGGTCTACTGTAGTAGATATTAACCTATAGGATTAGGCCTTGGAAACTCACCTGAGTTGATGTTTGGCTCAGATTGGAGAGCTGGGCCAAAGCTAACAAAATGAATTTCAACAGAGAGAAATGTAAGGTCCTGCACTTAGCCAGAAAAAGTGGAATGCACAAATATAGGATGGGGGATGCATGGCTGGATAGAAGTATGTGTAAAAGGGATCTAGGAGTCTTGGTGGACAACAAGCTGAACATGAGTCAGCAGTGTGATGTGGCAGCCAAGAAAGCCAACACAATTCTTGGCTGCATCAATAGGAGTATGGTGTCTGGATCAAGAGAAGTAATGGTACCTCTCTATTCTAAATTGGTTAGACCTCATTTGGAATACTGTGTCCAGTTCTGGGCACCTCAATTTAACGTGTCCAGAGGAGGGCAACCAAAATGGTGAAGGGTCTGAAAATCATGCCCTATGAGGAACGACTTATGGAGTTGAGTATGTTTAGTCTGCAGAAGAGAAGGTTAAGAGGTGACATGATAGCCATGTTTAAATATTTGAAGGGATGTCATGTCAAGGAGGGAGAAGGCTTGTTTTCTATTGCTCCGGAGATTAGGACAAGGAGCAAGGGATGCAAACTGCAGGAAAGGAGATTCCACCTGAACCTTAGGAAGAACTTCCTGACGGTCAGAGCTGTTTGGCAGTGGAATATGCTGCCTCAGTGGAGTGTGACAGAGTCTCCTTCTTTCGAGGTATTTAAGCAGAAGCTGGATGGCCATCTGTTGGGAATGCTTTGATGGGTGTTCCTGCATAGCAGAGGGTTGGACTTGATGGCCCCGTGGTCTCTTCCAACTCTATGATTCTATGATTCTATGTTGATGACTGTGGTTGTGATCTGACTGAAACAGGCAGCACCTGCATTCATAACAATTATTTACACAACCAAGCCACTTACATAACAAGCAGGGAGAGTAAATTAAGAATGATGGAGCAAGTTATCACATGCTATTTAAGAGCCAAGGCAATGCATACACCCTTGTCAGATCCAGAGAATTTGTCTTAGGGGTCTTTCATACTACCCAGTTATAGCACTATGATTCCACTTTAACTGTCAGAGCAACATCCTATGGAATCCTGGGATTTGGAACTTCATGGGACTCTAGAGCTTCCTGTCTGAAAATTTTAAATGTCTCTCCAGACTGAATATCCCAAGATTGCTTCATGACAATTTAAGTGAAATCATAATGCTGCAATTGTGTAGTGTGAAAAGACCCTTACTTCTTCATGAAAACCAAGCATACCATAATTCTAGAGGGCTGGGACATTCATAGAGTAAACACTCAGTGTCTTAGTACTTATCAGGATAGGGAAGCAGAGAGTTAAATTCAGCTTGTGTTAAACCGAACAAAATCCTTACCCAAACAAGAAGAAAAGCAGGAATATAGCCAACAGGTTATTATTATTGAAGAAAGCTGGTATCTGAAAAATTAAAAGTATGCCTACTGACAGTGTAACCGGTACCAGGAAGTAAACCTGTGAAATAATAATAATTAGAAGTGATTATCATAATCCTAATGTTAAGACCATTTATTATAACAGTGCATACAGATTACACCTGAAAATGATCTGATTTCCACTATATGAAAAATGCTGTACTTTCTTATGATATGTATATAGAACCACATCCTGTTTCACTGGAATAATTTCCATGCCCTCTTGTTCAGAGTCACTGACATGGATTTGAGTCACCACTCCACATTACCCAGACAATTAAAAACCACTAGACATCTGTCTTAGCACTTTAAGCAATATGTGCTTTGGTATCACAGGTCAAAGGGTGGCAAAAATTCTTTAAAAACTTCTTTTTCTAAAAAAAAAAAAAAGTAAAGTGGTACAAACAGCTTTGTTCTGGAGAAAGATAATAGTATTTTTAAAATACTGCAAATGCCTTAAAAGCAATATTGCTACCCATGGTATGGACAAATACATTGGCTGGCATCCTATTAGTGACTTATGATGACACTACTGTCAGTCTCTTTTTTGCTTGTGGCAAAACTTGGAATTCTGTACCCACCTTGCACAATGATCAAATTTCTCCAAGTCACTTTTTACCTGCTACAGCCCCACCACTGCCATTTAGTGACTGGTACAGAGAAGAAGGCACTGGAGAAGTATTAAGTATGTCCCTACAGCTAGATGCAGAACAATGTCATCATCCACCAAGACCTCCACAGCCCCATCTGTGGAATTTTTATGCTATTCTCCATGATGCAGAATTCTAACTATTTATTTTGTCTAGGTTGGTCAACAGTAGCATGTCCAGGGGCCATTTTTTCATTTCTGGGACCCTCTGGGGACAGAGACTGCCAAAAATGATAAAGCACCAACAAAGCCAGAAGGTCATGGTTTTGAAAAACTATGTTTTTGATGTTCAACAGAGTAAGGGTCACTATAACCTATTTATAAGGTTCGTGGAAATGCTATTCAATTCTCCTTTTGGAACAAAAAAAAGGCCAACTCAGAATATGAAGAAGTTGAAAGCCACAATAACAGCTGGGGTAGAACACACACACACCCCTTGCCCACCTAATAGAACCAAGAAAAAAACAGATTTTTGAAATAAGATAAACCCAACAAAATCTGTCAGCCAGAAGGGAGCTGAACTGAGCTTGGGCCTCTGCAAACCCATGGGTCGATGCCCATATCCATACAGATAGCTAAAGGATGAAATGACCAAGCAAAAGATGTAAGGCAAAAGAGTGGAAACTCCACAGCAAAAACCATTTGACTATTGTCCCCAGCCACTCCCTGTGCTGTCAGTTGTGGGATACTGGCTATCATCTGCATGTAGTCTGCAAGAAAAAAGATTCTTCTGGATGGGGAACAATGTCATAGCATTCCTCTTGGTCCTTTCAAAAGACCATTTTTGGAATGCACATCTCTTCAGATGGTATCTTAATCTGTGTACTTATGATTGATTTTCTTTTCTTGTAGGGCAAAGTGAAATGACTTGAGCACCATCCCAGTTTCCAATTAGCAGTGGCCTCAAGACTTTTCCCTGTTTTCCCTTAGTTAGGAACAAGGACTGCTTGTCAGCAAGGATTCAGCAGGAAAGTATCAAGTTGCAGCATACCACTGCATTAGTTTCAGTCTGCTGAATATTGATTTCAGTTAGATCGTCAGGATGCTTTCAAGTGGATGATTTATAAATACACCATTTCACAGCAAATACCTAATGCATGAAAAGTAGCATCCCAGTTACACTCAGGCTGGATACAGCAGAGTGAGTCTGGCTCACCCTTCAAACCTAACCAATTCTGTGTGGTTGGTTAGTTGGTTGAGAACTGTAGGTGTACTGGCCTATTGGAAGTGGCTTGAAATAACTTGCATGAGGGAACAACACAGAGTTATTTCATAATGTAAAGGGCTGGAGGACAGAATGAGATTACAGTCCACATAAATGCTCTGCTAAACTCTCATGAAAACCCATTCTACTCCTGCCCCAAGCACTAGTGCAGATAGCCAAGTCCCTCTTTATAATTCTGAAGAGGATTGTTGTTCCTATCAATCTCTTTACAGGTATGTTTCAGGTTTGTTTGGCCTTCGTAAGAGCACTGATAAATATCTGTATGGTTCACTGAGCCCTCGAGGCTTAAAAATGTTGGAAGTTATCTTCTATAAGATATGCAAAATTCGGAGAAAACATGGAGAGAGTGGAAAGTATGCCAAAATAATTAAAAGCAAACTCCTGATCATATATCACTAGAAAATTTTTGGTGTTAAGAAGCAATGGCTGGACAAGGGTTCAGCACACCCTAATTATGGGATGGGGAAGGTCTTAGAAGGGGACAAGGTGAAGGTGGGAATCAGGCCAGCCTAATAGATTTGTTCTGGTTGCTTAAATGGACACCTTTCTTTCATTTTACCAAACCACCAATAGGAGATTTTGTGTGTCTGAGTATGCTCTGGGTAAATATCCTATGACTTTCTTGTATTAATTAACTCCTGATTTTCTGCCACTTTTCATTGTCATATCATTTTAATCTGTGAACTTCCTCATATTAATTCAGATGGGTAGTCTGTCTAGAGCATTGTTGTTGACATTATCTGGCAGTGGCTCTCCAGGTGTTTTTTTAGATAGGGGTCTTTCTCCAGCCTGCGCTGGAGATGCTAGCAATTGAAGTAGGGACCTTTTGCCTGCAAAGTGACTGTCCTGTCACTGAGCTACAGACTTTCCCTTATCTGATTGCTTTATCTGGACTGCCCTGGGGCTTGGTAGAGATAAGAGAAGGTTCATAATGATTTGTAATTTTTGCTCATTTTTAAGCACTTTAAAATTAGACAGATCCAAAGTGAGCTTTTTAAAATGCTAAAACATAGCACAACATGTGCAACCTGATCTACTGAATTATTTCTCTGTATTCACAAGAAGAGCTCCTGAATCTTTCCAGTGTAAAACTGAGACACAGTTTGTAACTATGGATCAGAAAATCTGTCAGTTTTGGTTCCCTTCAGCATATAATTCTTCTAAACATAAGTTATTTTCATCTCAATGTCATGTCATTTTAAAGCTCACAAAAATGCATTTTCCTAAGCATTTTCTAATGAACTGATTAATATACATATTAGTATATGTGCTTTTCCCAATATATCTATCTTTGCAGGCAATTTCTCCTGGCACAGTACATTTGTATCTGTAATTTTTAGAAGTATGTCCCTTTTTTTATGCTGACTTTCTACTAATTTACATATTTTTGCATTCTTTTGGCACAAAAATCAAGGAAAATGCGTATTTCATTACACAAATGCATTTTAGTTGGTTATTGAAGGGCAACAGTGGTTGTCCTTCTTTTTGTAGGAGGGACTGTAACTCCCATCAACCGTAGCCAACATAGCCAATTGCAAAAGATTATAGGACCTACAGACCAAAAACATCTGGACAACCACAGTTGCCCACTTCTTCCTTATTGCTTAAGATGTGAATAGGATAAATTTGTATGAAAACTCAAACTGAAATGAGTTTCTCCCTCATCATGGTTCATAACTGATAATAGTTTGGTGGTAAACCAGCCTTGTGAAATAGAACAGAACATATCTGCTTCAGAATATCATGAAAGAAAATACATATCTTGAAAAATATGATGTTGAGCAAATTTTCTGCCATGGTATGGACACTTTACCTAATATGAACAGGAGTTTTCTATGACCAAGTTTAGAAAGGGAAAGTCACACACAACAACCCTTACATGAGTAGCCATTACTCAGAGATTTTAACAAAATACATAGTAAGGGATGCCTTTTAGGCCTGCCTTTTTGCCTCTGCTACTTTGGAATTTAACCTAAAGGCAATTTTTCTGCCTACAAGTTAAAAATAAATTGAAGTCAAGACCTTAATAGCACATTGATCTTTTATGAATGTGCTGAGCTTTATGCATATAGTACAGCCAAAAGAGGGAAAAAGAGAAAATGAAAAAGAGAACCCATGTCCTGGTGTGTGTGTCTGTGTGTCAATTATAATAATTCTATTTTAAAATATTGTATATTTATACAATATTTACAGTCCTACTCCTACATTCATGGGTTTGACTTTTGTAAATTTGATTATTGTCAAGGTGCTCGCTTGCCTCCCTACCATTCTCCTCCTCCCATTTCCTGGCCTTTTGCCCAGGTGCTGGGAAGGGGAAAGACCTTCGCCCTCCTGCACTCCCTTGCCCGTTTCCCACACAAGCATGCTGGCAGCAGCTGGCAGGAGGGTGCAGGGGGAAAGGTCTTTGCTCCCTTACACTTCCTCACTTGTGGGTGTGAGGAAAAAAGAAAAAGCGGGCAGGTGAGGGCCAGGAGAGCACAGGCAGAAAAACCTTCCTTTTCCTTCTCTTCTTCTCTCCCCTGCTTGTCACCCAAAAGCAAGGCAGGGCACGAGAGCGACAGGCAGGAGACTGGAGCAGGGAAGGTTTTTTTCCCCTGCATTCTTCTGCCTTTCTCCCAGGCCTGCAGCAGCAGAAAGAATGAGGGAGGGGGTGCTCTCTGGGGGCGTGGAGTTATTCATGATTCTTTGACTTTCGCGAGGTTTCTGTACCCCAAAGCCTCGTGAATGTAGAGGGCCTACTGTATATTATAATCATCATATTTAAGACAAGTTGAAGACAAAACAGTATGTCACATTTCCTGAGGCAGTATTTGCACTTCTCTTTAACACGCAACATTTTTTCATATTATTTTAAAGAGATAAAGTACTTACTAGATCATAAATGAAGTTAGTCACCCAATAGGTTTTCACACCAATGCCTGAGATATGTTGTAGCTGTTTTGCCTTGGTCTGATGTTCCTTTACCACATAAAGAACAAAGCTGGCTGTTGTGATGGAGTAGCCAAAAAGGACACACATAGAGACGATGAGATCCACTACAGTGTTAAGCCTGAAAGAGGAAAAGGTAAATGAAATAATTGTTTCCCCAAATACAATATATAGCCAGGGCTGGGTCCAGGTCCAAGAATGCCCTGGGGAAAATGTAATCGTGGATGACTTTTTCTTCTGTCAGTGGGCCCCAACTGGTTTAAGTCCTTTAAGCAACATGGGGTGTCCATGTCTAGCACTCCTTTAATTTCCCACAATGCCCCAAAGCTGAAGATTGGCAGCCAGCTAAGACACCATCAAATTAATATGTGAGTTAGAAAAATGAAATCAGCTCCAAACTCAATGCCTGTTTAAACAATAATGTTTTTATAGGAAAACTACCAGCAAGGGTGCCACATGAGCTTTACTCTGTTCCTTGATCTAGAGCAGTCACAAAGAAGGCTCTTTCTTGGGACTGATGTCAAATGTACATAAGTTGGTGGGCACATAGAAGGGCTTCTCAAATATCTCAACACCAGGGCAGATATGTATGAAAGAAACATCAAGATCACAAAACCTGGTCTTAAGCTATTTATGACTTCATAGGTCATAAACAGCTAGGAATGGTAATTCATGATTTTCTGAACCTGATGGATGTTGGTAAAAATCCATCTGTTTCTATTCCCGCACTGTTTAGAGGTATGGGAATTTTTCCCCCAAGACAACATGAAGCTGCACAGCTTTCTCCAAAAACTGTGCAGCTTTCACTGAAAAATGCACAGCTTTTCCAGCTATGTGTTGGGTTCTGTTTTTCCACAACTTTCCCTCCCTCACTGAAAAGCCTGGCTATGAACCAGATGAAGGTTTTGACTCAGTTCTGTTTCCTGATGATTTTCTGCAAGGCAATCCTGTGTACAGCATATTAATTATATCTCATTTGGACTACTGTAAAGTATGTTATCACTAAGACCACATTTATTATCACAACCATTTGTACCAATTGTACAATGCATCCAAGTAGGATTTATTTGTCCAATAAAGTATCTTCAAAAATAAAAAACAGATCTTGAAGGTTAGCCCTTGAAGCAGGGAACCTTTTCTTGCCCCTACCATTTTTGTACTCTATATTGCCTCCCCTCACAAAACTGAAACAAAACAAAAAAAGATTTCTAAGAGATGAAAAGATGGGAAAGAAAACAGTTTAAACAGCACCACCATTGCTTTTCCTCCATTCTTGATTACAGCTCTACGTAAACAAACTCTGGGAGAAAACATCATGAAGTCAGCCACATCATGCAATAACAACCGTTTGGAGAACCTTTACAGTCAGTCTGGTGTGTACATGTCAACATAAATGCCACATGTAAGTTCCAAACAAGAGCAAACTTTTGCTAGGGAAACTTCTTAGCAAAAATGTTTTTAGAATCATTTTAGAAAGAAGCAAGCAGTATGCTGAGAAGAAAGAGTCTAGACTACTGGGACTGGAGACTGCGTGAAAAAACTGGGGTATAACTTAGTTCTCTGATTGGGATAGTGCTCCCAAACTATTTTGATCTCAACAGACACACCAGCACTATTGCAAAATTGATTTCACTGTCATATACCTTCTGTTCTGTGCTAGTCAAACAAACCCAAGGTGCTCTGAAATTTTTTCACTCATAGGGTCCTGTATATCCTACAGCATCTTTCTCTCTAGTAGTGAATGATGTCATTGGCTAAATTAAACTGTAATCCAGACTGCTTCAGGCTAATCTAGAATACACAAAGATTTCTCAAATGATGGCCCTTCTCTTTGACACTCAAAATCCCAAAATGTGAAAAATCTTGTGGCAATCCCAACTTTCTCAACGAGAACCATTGATTTATTGATAGATTCTTTCTTATGAAGGATAGGAAAAATCTGAACGTTCCTCACACCCCTTAGGAATACAAAATCTTACATGACTTGTTCTTGACTCTCTCCACCAGGATAAGGATGAGCAACGACAGAAATGCCTACAAGAACAACAACAAAAAGTACATTTAAGGATCTTCTTTAATCCAATCTTAACTAAAGGTGCAAGGCCCAAAAGCAAACTGATTACCTCTACTACTTAACATCATAGCATTCCATTTTGGGCAAAACATAAGCAGATAGATATAGAGCCCTTCCATACTACACAATTACAGCACTCTGATTCACCTCAATTGCCATGACTGAATCCTGTGGAATTCTGGGATTGGCAGTGAGGGAGAGAGGTTTAGAATTCTCAATCAGGAAGCTCCTTAGGTGGCAGTAGCCAAACTACAAATCCCAGGATTCCACAGGATGTAATTAAAGTAGAATCAGAGTTCTATAACTGAGTGTGAAAGGGGCCCCAGTCACAGGAAAGGTTGATAAACAATGTCCTCTTAGATCCAGAACTTGGTGAGTGAGAAGGAGGACGTTGTATATGGAGACACATGTTGTGGGTTGTGTTTGTAAAGAGAAGACAATGATGAAGGCAGTTGCATAAGAAAGAGAGTCATTTAGGAGCCTGCCAGTTCAGAATGGAGGAGATAGAGAACACGTCCTTATTGACAGGAGTCAAAAGTATGAATGCCATTTTCTCAACAGGTGGAATGGGTGATCCAGCAGATTTTACATACAGATTGGGTGCTATTATTATGAATGCTCCTGTCCTGTTTCATTTAGAAAAAAGATAGGGTTTTCCCACCTCCCCCTAGGCAGGTCATGATGCCAAAATCTACTTGCAACATTTGACACAATGTAGTTTCAGACTAGGATTAGGGAGGGCCAAGTTTGAGTCTCTATTTGTAGCACACTGTAATCAATCAACATCTCTCCTTCTAACTTAACACACAGAACTTTTGTGAGGATGAAATGAGATGAGTAAGAGAATCTTCACCTCGCACACAACCCTGGGCTTCTGAGAAGTAAGCTGGTATAACAATATAATAATCACATTTTCAAACTTGAATGCATAACAGTTAGGCATTTAAACTATATCTTTAAGCCACTTTAAAGACACTTTTTCTTTATCTTTTTCTCCAATTGACGTTGATCCAAACACCTGTATATAATCAGGAACGCTGTGGTTATAGTCTTCTAAATTCAGTCTATTGTGCAAAAACACCAAATTAATTCCAGTGAGATCACTGACTTCCAAAAACGTCAGTATGCCCAAATTCAAAATTATTTCATGGTTTGTAATCTCTAAGATTAAAGCTAGAGTGCTTGTAATGTGGCACATCCTGAGGAGACAATATGGGGAAAAAATAAATATTGAAAACCTAGCTTGTTGCTTGAGTTTACACCAAGGGAGAAACTATAAAAATGACAAAGAAATTAAGTGGTTTTTAAAAAATGAAATATTTCAAAATCCTACTAGTGATCATTGCAACTTGGAAGGAAAGAGTTCCAATTATTTTTTTAATAATAACAATAATAACAAAAGCATATTGTAGTTACATTTCAAAAGCTAGGCAAGGAATGGGACCAACATTAATTCTGTTGGTGTAACGAGTATCACATTCTGGTTACTGTTTTAGTTATTAAAGGGCATTTATGTAGGCATTTTGACTAGATTTCTACACGTATTATTCCATTCTGTTATTAATTGTAAAGGTTTTTTTTAAAAAAAGAAAGAGTAATAAACAAAGAAATTAAGTGCTAAAAGTTTTTTGTGTGTTTGTGGTTTTGAAATGGCAAATTGTTTTCAGACTTTCTTTATGGAAGAAAGGGCAGACATAAAAATAGTTACATAATAAATTACTTTTTAAAATAAGAAACTTTTCCATCTCTAGTTTTTATATTTTATTCATGCCACTAGAGTCTTAGCTGACATTTTTTTTATTAGTTCCCCTCTACCCTTTTTGTTCTACCTACTTGAGAAGATTCTTAAGACTAGGATGTCAATCTAACATTAGGTATTAATAAATAAACATATGGGAAGAGTGACATTGAAAATGATGAAACTGAGAGATGTTGCTCACAGCTGATGGTACAGAAACAAAAACTCATCAATCTACCAAGCTTCCCACCCCATCAATGAATGATTCCGCCCCCCTTCCCCATTTGTATGAATGAGGTACAAACAACTAGAAAGCATTTTTTCCATCTATCAGAAATAAAGGAGATACAGTTTGACTAAGCTGTTAATGCTCCTTCACTGTAAAGCCATTTTCTCTTTATTGCAGCTTAGGCTAGAAGTCAAAATTTCCATTTCAATACATATTTTTCAAGACTTGGAAGACGAAGCAGCACAATATACATAAGTCGAAAGCCATTATGATTTGCTTAGTGACAGTGTAAAAAGCTCTTTTTATGTGCCTCTTTAAATACATGAAGCCTAAGTCAAACCTCAAAAGCAGGATTGCTACCTATTTCAAATTGCTAAAATGACAGCAAACCTTTATCTGGCCATTTCACTGGTTCTTAAGCTGTCATTTATTTGTCAAAGCAACAAATGGCTTTGGCTGCCTGAAAGGTGTGCTGCAAAAAGTTCCATCAATTCTGCCTCAAACCAGGTTACAATAAGTCTGTCCTGTCTAGATTTACAAGTTCATTGTATTTACCAGCTTCTGAGTGCTGGGACGCATTTAAGTGAGAAGCCAAAAAATAATTCTTGCTTGATCATAGCATTTGAGGTTTTAAAATAATGTTTACTAATTAGTGTTGTCTCCAGTAGCACACAATAGAATTGGGAGCAGGAAGAAGAAAAGTGTAATTGATGCCCTTAATGTCTAAGAACTGGATAAGCCATTTTACAGTTTTTATGCCGATTACTCTTAAAGGGAAGAAATAAAAGTGTTGTGCTTCACCATGCCACAACGTATTAGGCATGGCTGAAAACAAAAGCCTCTCAACTTTTAGTTGCAAATGATGCTGCTAAGGTCTGTTGAGCACCTACCGTATCCAGAGGACTTCTCCTTAGGCAAGTTGGCACGGAGTATGAAGTTATTCAAACTGTTAAGGTATGCTGGGAGGCTGTGGTAACCTTCTGGATTATACCAGACCTATATTTAAATTGGAGAAACCAAAACAAAAGGGAAATGTTTTTAAATCTTTCTGTAAAAACACCTGTTTTTTAGTCTTTGTTAATGGGAAAAATTTCTTCATCAGACTCTGAAGTCTAGATTTATAGGTTCATCCAAATGATAGGATCCTTCTCACTACTGTTATAGTGCTATGATTCCACTTTAATTGTCATGGCTGCATCTTGTGGAATCCTGGGATTGTTCATTGAGGGAGCAGCCTCTGGAATCCTCAGTCACAGAATTCTCCTCTGGTGCCTCTGACCAAGCTACCAAATTGCAGGATTTGTTAGAATGTAGTCATGGTAGTTAAAGTAGAATTGCAACACAAAAATGTCAGGGGCCTTTTACTCTGTAACTGAGTAAGGGTCCCATGTATAATGGCTTGATTTTTTTCCTCATTTATATGGCTCTCCCACCTGGTTCAAACATTTATAGAAATGTTTCTTTTCAAACATAAATTGGTGCCATGCAACCAGAAAGCTTCCCAGAGGGTTTATAGGGCAACTTTGTATGTTTGATAGAACAAGCAAACTCTTTGTAAGAAATATCTCTGTCCAAGAAAGTGCTGCCAGTTTGCAGTTTGATTTCCACATTTTTTCATAAATGCACTCTGAGATGCAGTGAACATTATGTAAAGTTAATGCTAGTGAAGAAAACTGGATTGCTATTCTACTGGTTTCTTCAATAACTATGTAACAGTGGGGCAGTCTTTTCATCTTGGGAACTCACTAGGCAGTACAGGAAGCCCCAGCTTTTTGATGCCGCATTACTTGACAACTTGCTCTTTTGACATTTCCAAATTCAGAACAAGTTTCATTCATTCAATGGGGGCTCCACTCTTTCATCAGTTCTTCTTGCCTATGGAGACTCCCTTGGGACCGTTCACACCTACACCCCCTTTGCAAAGTGAGCTGGGGGAAGGGAAAGGCACCAAGCCAGATGAGACAAGCAGCACATGCACAGTTGGTCCCAAGCGAGCCTCACTAAGTCCTTCACGCTCCCTACAGTACAGTGCATGGGCTCCATTTTTCAACCAGTTTGGTTTTCTGACAGTGCTTGGATCAGATAAGTGGGGGAAGCCTGTAAGTCACTTTTTCTTAGCATGCTCTACCTCAAAGAGTTCCTGTGAAATTGAAAGGAATATGTTAACATGTCTATATTCAGCAGTTGATAGTTTGCCTGTCTAAGAGTTTAGGCACAGCATGTATTCATGTCATTTCCTGTTTGTTCCCCTTAGCTACATCCTCTCTCTTCCCGCATCAGTTAGTCTGAGTTTGTTCATTCTCCATTTTCTAGTTTGTAGTTCTTTCACTGTCTTTCATGTTTAAAGCGAACATTACAAAGCCCGTCACCATGAGAAGCTATGAAACCTGTAGTATTTGTAAGTAAACCTACTTCGTATCTTTTTCCAAAGATGTCTAAGCATGCTTTATATTTCTGCAAGTTCCTGTGTGGAGGTGTAGGACTGGCTGTTGTTCACTTTCTCCTTGCAAGATGCAATGCTAACTTCCTAACAAAATTTTGATGCTCTTAGCTCCTTGGAAGAAATGACTCTTCTATTCTAAAGAATAAATCCCACTGAAATCAGTGGGATTTGTGACTTAACTGTGGAAACATTCAGAAGATTGGACTAAATATATAACACCTGGCTTAGTTTAATACATAGTGCACCATTTACTTTCCCAGCCCTGATACTGTTTCAGACATATTCCTTGCATCAACTATGAAACACAACCCAACTGAAAGTCTAGAAAGTTATTCTCAGCTGTTTTTCCTTTTTGCCTCAGAATACCCCAGCGTCAGGAGTGTACCAGGTATCCCAATCTAAGAAACAGAGTCTAAGACCAATGCAGCATAGACCTTTAAAGGTCTATGCAAAATTAAATTGCACTGATTTCAGTGACATTCAGTAAGTGGCTACAGAACTGGAGCTATAATCCAAGCCACTATAAGATGGTCGGGAAGAATTGTCTTACTAAAATGCACTCAAAAGTATAAAAAGATGATAAACATGAAGCATCTGTTTTTATGAAGCTACTTTCAGAACCATGGCAGTAGTTGTTATCCCCTGAAATAAATTTCTAGTATCTTGACAGTCCCCCAGTGTTTCTTATGTTACAGACTACAAGTATGTATTCCTTTACAGAAGGAATTTTATCTGTTATAAAAATGATATTATTTTAAAAAAAAAAAGACACTCCAAGAGATTGTTCAACAAGAACAGGGAACTGTAGTTGTGAAGAAGAGCCTACTCTTCTCACAAGAGAAGGTGCTGTATTTTGCCACTTGCTATTAGACTTCAAAATAAGTCCCATAAAAAAGAGATTGTTCCAGCATCCAAGAGGTAAAAAAGAATGCTGGTTTCAAAGCAAAGGAGCAATTAATTGCAATTCAATGTCCCATGCAAAACACCAGTTTCAAAGTAAGTGTCCTGACTACCCCCAGGAGTTTAACATATCTCTTTCTGAAATAATAAAATGCCTATTGCATATTAAATCAGAAAGCAAGTGGTCCCTTATCTATTGTTTTATTAAAAGCTGTTTGTACATGGCAGTAAGTGTCAGTTATCTTATTCCATATCCAAGGCATTTTGCCGCCTGAGGTGAAGGACAAGCAGACACATACACAGCCTCATCTATAAAGAGAAGCTTACAGTAATTACTTTATCTTACTAATGATGGCTCAGTACCTCCCCCTGCATCTTAGGGTAGCAGACTAGGTTAGGGAGCACTTAGGCCTGCTCAGAAGGAATGACTAGGGAGTGCTGCAGATTAGGCAGATGGCAGATCCAGCCCTCACCCTGCACAAAATGGACAACATATAGGGCCTTTCTGCACAACCCTGTTACAGTGCTATTATTCTACTTGCAACCTCCTGTGGAATTCTGGGGTTTGTAGTTTACTGAGGCCGAAGAGCTCTCTGGCTGAGAATTCTAAAGGTTCCTCCCTAAACTGCAAACCCCAGGATTCCATAGGATGTTGAAAGTGGAATCATAGCACTGTAACAGTGTAGTGCAGAAATGGTCATAGTTACACTCTAACCCCCATAGCTCTAACCAGTCATGCAGCTCTTACGTAAGTGTGCTTTCCTCTGAAAGTTTATCAGTGGAGGTTTGTAGGATTTTATTGCCCTATTTTTTCAATTCATTTGCAGATATATAGTTTGAGCAAAAGTGGAGGCACAGCTTAAACTTTCTAAGAGACATTCAAATCCAGTCCCTCACGTCAGATTTCTAGAAAGAGATGTCACTGCATCTTTTATCTTTTTTTTGCTTACAGAGGTCTCTCTGTCAGTCTTCCCCTGTATTTTCCAGGCTCTCCCAGGCTGCAAGCTTTCCCTTTGTTCCCTTTCTCAGACATACAAACCTAATTTATCTCTCCCTCCCACTGGCTGGAAGGGTGCTGATAAGGATGAGTCACCTTATCTAATTATGCCTAACTGATTTGGGCCATTTACTACTAGTTTTATTGGGGAAAATCTGTCTGTCAATTATTAGGAGAAATTTTCAAAATATTAGGGTGGATGATTCCAGCTCTGCTCTACATTGTTATGTAGCAACATGTTCGCTCATGTCCACTGAGTTCCACTGAAATGAACTGGAACAGCAACTCAGTCATACTAGCTCCTTTGCACAAAGAATTTATGTCCCCAGTCAACACCACTCCAATACAAGGATACTACCAACAGTCTTCACTATTCCTCCAACAACACTATCGCGGTAGTGGCAGCTGGTGGCTTCCATGTCAATAGGATAGTGAATTCACTCCAGACCTTATTCAACATTTTGGATAGCTCTTTTCAAGTTCAGACTAAAATCCAGAACAGATGCACAACTCAACTAGTCTGGCAGCTACCAGCTGCCATTGAATTCCAGTGATGATAGGAATATCATGAAACTTCTCTTGCTTCACTTCTGTCATTCAGCCATCACAGCCAATTGCCATTCATCCTATCTCCTCTGCAATCCCTTTATCAAAGCCACAAGCTATTGTATGTTGAAGCAGCAAACTCTACATCCTTAGTTAAGCAGTGAATGAAGTGGCCATTTTGTTTTTCTTACTGCCAAACAGTCACACTGGTAGATCCTGAATTCTCCTGTTATGGTAAGAGGGGAAGAATAATATAAATAACTGTATAAGCTGTTACTATGTGCTCCTTTTATTTGTCTTTCATGCAAATCTAATAATAATAATAATAATAATAATAATAATAATAATAATAATAAATATGATCTAATGGTTCCCATGGTTTTAAAAAATGTTTATCAGCAGTAATGATGTCCTAGAGCAGAAGCATTTAACTCTTTTACATTGATTCTTAATTAAAATAATTATCTCCTAGCAACACTATCCTTCCTTGTTAGGTAGAGCAGCCATATCTCTAGCTGCAATATGGGGGGACATATGGTGCCAGCCATTCCCCCAACTTCTGGGCCCTTCGTGTTGCTTGTGTGGAGGTCAAAACATGGGGAAATTACCCTCATTATGCATTTGGAACAACAACAAAAAAAGAATTTTTAATATTTTGGTGGGGGGGTTCTGTGGGGGACACAAAATGGCTCTGGGGCTGTATGCAAACCACATGCTGCTATTTCTCCATCTCATTACAGAATAACTGTCATTCTGAGTTAATGTTGTTGTTTGATCAATTTTGCTCCCTATATCTAACAATATCTCATTAGCTTACTAGTTATGAATCAGAAAGGCTCCTAATTGAATAACATATCTGACATGAACTACTGGGATTCCTCATCAATCATTGAACCCCAATTTCTTGAACGTGTTAGACAGCTAGATAATTTGACTATCCCCAAGTATTGCCATATCTTTTCTAGGGCTAAATTTAATTGCCTCCCCTCTGCAGTACTGGAAGGACACTTATATGTTATGGAGGGCACTGATATGCCTGTGGAGATGGAAGCAGTTGAAACTTTAAGTGACATTTTATTTGAAGAACAGTACAGGCTGCTCCTCCCAATGGTAAAGAATGCCTTGTGAGGACAACCTGCATTTTGAAACAGCCTTAATTAAGTCTGGAGTTACAGAAGTGAAGAATTCTTCTGATTAAAATGGATGAATAGAAACCATGTCTGTCACCTTCTTTCTACAACCAGAAGTCAAATAAGTGTGTTTACCCCATAATATCAGAAGTCAAATTTGAAGATTAGGGGTTGATGCCTTTAAAAGAGATTAAGATTAAGGACTTGAGTGCACATATTCTTTCATCTTATTTACAAGACTGAATTTGTCTTTAGCAAGGAGAAACTACATCATGAGAAAGTACAGGTATTATCTCTTTGACACTGATAAGACTGACCTGTTGGCTGTAAGCAGCAAGGGAAAAGTTAAACTATTAACTTTGTGAGTGCTGGATTGAACAAAGGATGGGATCTCCCTAGAAACTTTCTCAGGACTTTTTACAACAGGTGCAGAAGATTACATTATCTGAGAGAAGAGGGACTCTGAAACTTGAAGAGAAGATTGTGAGAAGATTTGAAGGAGAACTTAAGGAATAAGATCAAGGCAGAACAGCGGGGAGGCAAAGTGGAGGAGAGAAGTGTGGGGCTAGTATGGATGTGAGGAAGGCTGAAAATCATGTGGAGAAATAAATTCATATTGAGCTAATGGAAGGTTTAGCCATTGAAATAGGGGAGATGAGGTACCAAGAAGTTCTGGTTTGTAAAATGGGGACTATGGGCAGGGGAAGAATACAGTGAGAGCTAAATTAAACCAAGTTGATTTAATGAAAGGATTACCCTGCAAGTCTGAAGGGGTGAGAGAAAGATGAAAAAGAACTTTGTTTCAGTACATATACTTTAAAACAGCAAGTGAAAAGGACTTGTAAATATAAGGAAGGGAATCTGAGAAGATGGGGGCAGGGCGATCAGGAATAGAATGGAAAGGAAGAGAAAAGCCGAATTTATAATGAAATACAGAAAAAAGGTGATAGTGACTGAAACTAGGTTGTGAAACAGACACAAAGCAATGAAAACTGGATTTGGTTACAATTGTGAAAAGGAGTTTATAATATAAAATATCATATAAACATGTAGAATTAGTGTTGTTAAATAATATGTAAAAGATTTACAGTTTTAAGTAATGAAGTTAATACTATGTAATTAAGTCAGTAAATGGCTTTTAGTGTAAAGATTAGAAAATGCAACATTGTTTATTATATAAATGAAATATGTAATTGGATGTAATATTGAGATATCAATGCTAGACATATAAACCTTTAAAAGAAGAATGATGTGGGTTTTTTTGGTTGTTGGGGAAAATGAATATTCGGGGATGAAAGGAAGAGAATTGCTGGATATTATCTCTGAGAGGTTGGAAACTCAGTGTCATACACCATTTAAAGGAAGAATGAAAGTCATTATTTTCTGTATTCTTTAATTTCTAGCTATTATGCTTTAGCTCTTATTGTCTTTTTTCTTTCTTCTTTTCTTTTCTCTTTTCATGTACTTGTAGAGTTTTAGTGTTTTTGAAAATCACCAATGAAGATATTCTTAAAAAAAGAGAGAGAAGAGAGAGAGAGAATCATCCAGGATATTTTCCTTTTGAAACACACTTTGCACATTATGCAAAACCAAACATACATTTCCAACATAGCCAATCACATGAACTTTCATCCATTTCAACATTAGTTTACCTTAGTGATTGTTCTATTAGCAGGCACTGGTCTTATATCAAACTGGAGATCACTCGTCAAAGGCAGCCCAAAACTCCAACCACCATATCTAAATAGGAAAAATAAAAACACCTCAGGAAATGCAATCCGTTCATAAACTACATATCACAGACCTGAATTTATTGATTTATCCCATGAACTAACCAAGCCATAACATGCAAAGGAAATGTGCCAAGATACCTCTATTGAGGCTGTTCCCATAGCTAAGCCAACACAACATTACAAAGCCTGACAAAGAAAAGAAATTGCAAGTGTTTGCCATCATACTGTTTTTCTTTAGTTCATGGGGGTGGGGGGGAATAAGTCCCATGGGTTATGTTGCAGCCCCAAATACCCTCCCAAATACCCTCAATGCCCCCCCCCATTAAAACAATAATAATAAAAAAAATCTAGTTCCATTCCTGGAACTCTCCAAGAGAAATAATTTTGCCATAATCACAAATGATACATAAGGCTGTGTGTCACATATGTGTCACATTTGACATGGATGGCAGTTTGCTTTACAGTTTCACTGTGCTGAAAATTTTGAAAGGACAGTGATAGGTGTACAGAATCAGAAGAACAGTTTTTCTCATTTAACTACAGCAAGTGCCATCCAGACTCCTACAGCTTGTTAAAATGGAATGCACATTTTCATGATTTTCACCATAAATCTGGGGTACAGAAACATCATTTTTAAAAAAGATAAAAGGCGCTTCTTAGTTTTCTGGGGATGCTCTTTGATTCTTTATTAGACATCCTATATCAGGTGAGTTCCATAGGTACATTCAAGTATACCCAAGCTCCAGCTGCATGTTTAACTGCTGATCATGCAATTATGCCTCCACAGCATTACAGAAATTCTTCAAGAGGTTGCCCTTTGGACACAGAGCACTTTCAAGTAAAATTCAAGGATATAACAACTGCAGATAGCTGTTGCTAGATGTAAATACATAAATTGCCAGAAGGGAATCAAATGCTAAAGAAGCATAGCTAAAGAAATAATTGATAACTGAGTCCTCTTCAGGCACTCTATCCCCACAGAATCAGAATGACATTAGGGGAAAGTGGTAATCTGTCTGCTGCCTTCCTATCACCCAGGTCCACAATCTTCTGTTTGTTGGAAGCTGCTATACTCATTTATTCCAGATATGCAACTGAGAGTTCTCCACAAAGAGATATATGAATTGCACAGGGAGCATTCACAAATAGATGAGGTTCCTCTCTGCAGAACCTACCCTTCCAACATGCAGAGAATGACAGAGCCAGGGGTGAGAATAAAACAGAGTGGGGTTGGGCCAGTAAGCACAGTTCCACTCTTTCCCTCATTTATGTCAAACTATGTGAAGAAGGGAGGGGTGAATCTCTGAAAATGGTTGTAAGGAGAGGGTAATAGGAAAAAAAGTCATACCTTTTCTGTACAAAGTCTTTGGCAGTAGCAAGAAGATAAGTCTCTACATCATGCCCACTAAGATTATAAATCATTCGGGAGAAGAAAGTTCTTTTGTGAGGTGGAGAAAAATTGATCTTTGGAAAAGTCTAGAAAGCAAAGATTTTTTTTCTTTTAAACATTGTTATTCCTAAAACTTAAGCAATTTTAACAGGTAAATAATGCAGATGTAGTTTTTACTCTATTATTCCTATGCCAATTGTTATCATGACATGCATTTAGAAAGCATTAGAACAATGAAAAGGCTTTTGAACATTACATTTTCAATAAATATTAATTCGCTTACTTAGTGTGTTTTTTTAAATGCACACACATGTCTGTCTGTTTTCAGTGAGGCATAAGGTCATCTGGGCTGATCCAAGTGTACTTTGATAAACATCAGTATACTTAAGAAAACAGAATAAATATGTTGGGTTTTGTACAAAAACTGAACCGTCTAGGCACACAAAACAGTTTACTTTGTGCAAAAAACACCACTGTTTCCTTTGCCAATGTTTGCAAAGCCCAATCTTTTTGTACAGAGGTGTTTTTATATATATCTATATATATCTATATATCTATATATAGATATATAGATATATATAGTCCTAAAACATGAAAAATTTAGTGAGATTTGAAATTTCTCTCTACAGGATGTGAAGGCATGCATTCTCATCAAGAATACCATACACTGTTCTGGACACCACAATTCAAGAAGGATACTGACAAGCTGGAACATCCCCAAAGAAGGAGGAGCAAGATAGTAAAAAGTCTGGAAACCAAGCTGTATGAGCAACAGCTTACGGCACTGGGTGTGTTTAGCTTGGAGAAAAGAAGCCTGAAAGGTGACATGGTAGCCATTTTTAAATATCTGAAGGGATGTCATATAGAAGATGGTGTGAGTCTATTTTTCTGCTCCTGCAGAAACTAGAACGCAAACCCATGGATTCAAATTGCAAGAAAAGGCTCTCCACCTAATCATAAGAAGTATTTCTTGACAGCTACAGCTGTTCATCTGTAGAATGGACTGATTCTAAAGGTGGAAGGCTCTCTTTCTTTCTTTCTTTCTTTCTTTCTTTCTTTCTTTCTTTCTTTCTTTCTTTCTTTTTTTTTAAAACAGGGTGAATGGAAGCCTCTTGGGTGGGTTCCTGCACAGCAGAGGGCTTGACTAAACGGCCCCTGGGTTTCCTTCCAACTCTATGATTCTATGAGGACAAGAACATTTGTAAGTATTCTTTACATTCTAAATGCACGTGCATCAAGGAATTTCTTCCACCCTAATTAAACCAATCTGGGCTTCAAGGCAATGTAACAACTACTCTATATTTGTTCCCCCTCCCTTTTTTTTTGGTTGGGTTTTTTTTTTTTTTGTTCCCTTTTTAAAACTTTCTCCTTTGTATACTCAATAACTTTTTTTTAAACTTTCTCCTTTGTATGCTCAGTAAGTGAGTCATAAAGAGAACCATAATCCATAAGGTCCAGATTAGCTTTAACTATGTCTATGGAAATAGGATCTTCTGAGATTTTTTTGGTGGGGAGGGGGTAGGGTCAAAAAGAATTAAACTGCTTTTTTTTATCCCTATGATCAGCTCACCACAGCTGCTATTTACACCAAATAATGACCACATTTAACTAACTTCTTATCTAGTTCAGTCCTGAGGCTGACATTGTGCATGAACAGATAGCCTAGGTATATGAAAAGTTATTTCTAACTTTATATCTCAGTATTTTCAATCATCATTAAAAGTGCAATTGGATTATCAGTGGAAGAAGGAAGACATCTTTTTCGCTCCAACCCAAGGTCAATAACTATATGGGTGTTATAACGCATGGAGTTCATGTTCCAATATGACAGCAGCATTCTGATGAAGAACAGGTTGCTTACCTGTAACTGTGGTTCTTCAAGTGGTCATCTGTGCCCTCACACACTGGGAATTTTTCACGCATGCGTGGTAGCGTTCGGAAGATTCTAGAGCTAAGCAGCTTGGCGGGAACCCCTCCCCCATGCCCGTACTGAGCATGCGCATCTTGCCAAGCCAACAGTCTCTCCTCAGTTCTGGAGTCTGCCTACTAGGGACCTGAAAGAGGGGACAGTTGGGTGTATGTGTGTGAGGGCACAGATGACCACTCGAAGAACCACAGTTACAGGTAAGCAACCTGTTCTTCTTCTTCTTCGTGGTCTCTGTGCCTCACACACTGGGAGATTTTGTAGCTTACAAGTTGGACGGTGGGTCAGGTCCTAAAGAATGGAAGACGACACCGCACGTCTAAAGACTGGCATCTCTACAGGACCGGCAGTCCAGTCTATAGTGGCACACGAAGGTCGAGGGTTGAAACCAGGTCGCCATATGGCAGAATATGTCTGGGCCACCCATTTGGAGAAATGGTGAGTGGACACCTGGTGGCCTCTCTGACGTCTGCCATAGCACCCGGGGGAAAAAAAGGTGCAGGGTTTGGCAAAAGACGCAGTCTGGTTCGTATAGAAGGGCAAGGCCTGGCAGACATCAAGGGAGTGAAAGGATCGAGGGTGTAGTCGGGCCTGGATAAAGGTTGGCAAGATGAAGTCTTGGCTGAGGTGGAAGCTGGACAGCACCTTTGGCAGGAAGCAAATGTTAGTGCAAAGAACCACCTTATCACTGTGGAACACGAGGTTGGGCTTGTCGGACCGGAAAGCTGTCAGCTCACTCGCCCACCTGGCAGAGGGGACAGCCACCAAGAAGGTGGTTTTTGATGGTGAGGGGCCTATCATCTGCAGTTGGGCTCGAAGGGCGGTATTATCAACTGCAATAGCACCGAGGAAAGCGACCACAGCAGTAGTAGTGGTGATACCGGTGGATAAAGGTGGTGCAAGGCCTTCATAAACTGCTTAACGGTAGCATCACAGAAGAGAGGTGCCGATGGAGACCCTCGGAGTTGATAAGCCACAGTAGTGGCAAGGTAGACCTTCAGGGAAGGAAAGGCAAGGCCCTGTCGTCGAAGTGTAGAAGGAAATGGAGCACGGTAGGAAGGTTGACAGACGATACCAGTTTCTGTCGTGCTTCATCAAAGGCAAGAAATCTCCGCCATTTGTAATGATAGTTGTGGCTTGTCGACTCCTTCCTGGCTGCGATTAAGACGTGCCAGGCATGAAGAGCTAGGAGCGGCAGGTCCAGGTGGAGAACAAGACTGTTGGAGTATGACAGGAGGTCCGGCGTTGTTGGGAACCTGAGGGGTCGATGGCAAGCGGCCTCAAACAGGGGCCAAACCAGTGTTGCCTCAGCCAGTACGGGGCTACGAGGACGACGTTGGGTCAGTCGAGGATCTTGGAGACTACTCAGCCCAGGAGAGGAGACGGCGGGAATGCGTAGAGGAACCCTTCAGTTCACTCAAACTGGAAGGTGTCGCTGATGGAGCCAGGACCCCGGCCAGCTCTCGAGCAGAACCGGTGACACTTCATGTTCTGGCTGGTGGCAAAGAGCAGTGCCAGCGACACTTCGCATTCTGGCTGGTGGCAAAGAGGTCGATAATCGGCTCAGCCTACCGGTCTCGTATCATCTGGAAAGCCTCGGTTGAAAGAGATCACTCGTGGTAGCAGGAGGTGTCCCTGCTGAGGGTGTCTGATGTGGCGTTTTCCTGGCCGGCCAGGTGCACCGCTACTGGATGGACTCTAAGTGACATGCAGTAGTCCCAGAGCTCGAGGGCTATGGTGAGGAGGGTGGTTGAATGAGTCCCTCCCTGACTGTTGACATAACAGATCGCTGCTGTGTTGTCTGTCAAGATCAACACTGTGCAGCCCGCAACTAGGTGGTGAAATGCCCTCAGAGCTTTCCAGATGGTGAGTAGCTCGAGGGCGTTGATGTGAAGGCTGGTCTCATCGTCGATCCATCGTCCTTGGAGTCTGAGACCGTCACAGTGTGATCCCCATCCGAACAGGGAGGCGTTCGCTGTCACTGTGAGCCGAGGAGACGGTTCCTGGAACAGTATCCCTGACAGCAGATGGTGGTAGGATAGCCACCATAGCAGGGAGGGACGCACCTGCCGAGGAATCTGAAGGGGACGTCTCTGGTCATCCAGAAGTAGGTTGAAGACTCGGATGAACCAGTGCTGAAGTGGTCGTGCACAGAGCCAGGACAGGTAGGACACTGCCGTGGTTGAAACCATGTCTCCAAGGAGTTGCTGGATCCTCCTCGCTGATACCATTGGGGCGTCGAAGACAGTGGACACAGCCCAATGAAGGGCCCGTGCATGTTCCATTGTGAGTATGCCCTTGCCAATATCGAGTCCAGTCGAGAACCCTTGCTGGCTCAAGATGTGACTTCTTCGGATTGACCCAGAGACAGAGACGGGTCAGAAGAGAGAGAGTCTGGTGGATGTTGTTGTAGAGTTTTTGCCTGCAGGACGCCACCAACAGCCAACCGTCGAGGTAGGGGTAGATCGAGATGCCCTTCATCCGCAGCTATGATACCACGGGGCCATGCATTTGGCGAAGACCCTGGGCATGGTGGAGAGTCCGAACGGCAGCACCCTGTATTGGTAACAGATGCCGTCGACCGCAAACCGTAGGTACTGTCTGTGCTCCGGGCAAATGGCGATGTAAAAGTAAGCATCCCGAAGATCAATGGAGGCGAACCAGTCCCCTCGCCAAAGGAATGGTAGAATCGAGGAGAGAGAGTGACCATCTTGAACCTTTTGGGGGGATGCACTCGTTCACCCCTCCGTGGTCCAAGATAGGCCGCAGGGTTCCGTCTGATTTCGGTACCGTGAAATACCTGGGGAAGAGGCCAGTGGTACTGGGCGAGGACAGAAGTTTCTCGATCGCTCCTTTTTGAAGCAGGGACTGGATCTCTTCTGGCAGAGCCGAACTGGCCAGGGTGGAAT
>CAOLHI010005627.1:0-60220 GCA_948474755.1 Ctenosaura bakeri
TGTTGGCTACTTTTAGGAATGCCTTAGAAAAAGTCCAAATTGCAGCTCAGTCTGTCTTCGAGGATTTTTCTCAGGGTATGATCAGTTGTGATTTGAACTTGTGCTAAAGCATTTCTAAGACTGGCCAAGGCTCTAAATCCCATGTTTTATTTATGCTTCTTGAAAGAAAGCAGATTAAAGAAACCCATGCAGAGTTGCAATCTTGATAGCTGTTGATGTTTTCCAGAAGACGCACACACCCTAACCCACTGTGGAAACCAACTCACATTGACTTCACCATATAAAAGCAATCACCCCATACAAGTGAAACCACTGGTTCTGTCAGCTACCCATATGACCCAAGAAATCCCTTTCCTTTGAGATGAAGAGGGAAGAAATGGGCCACATAGAATTACTCTCTCTAGAAGTATCTTGTGCTTTCCTTTTTTGTATTCAGTGTGATATGTTATTCCCAGCAATGTTGCTTCATCACAGTTCCTCACAGAAAAAGAAAAACAAATAACCTACTTCAGATGAAAGAAGAAAGTCTGTAAGCTTTGTGGCTTTGCTTCTTCATAAAGTCTCTTCATCTAACTCACTAGGACACTCAACATTTGAGCTAGTCTGAGCCCAGCACACACACTGGGAAGCATGCTTGGCATAATCAGTCTTCAGTACTTTTGGAGGACTGAGGAGATTCTCTGTTGCAGCTTGAGGACTGTGCCACATATGTGCCACTGTGGGCAAAGGGAGAATCTTTATTTTGAGCAGTTCCATTTCCTCTTCTCTTCTGGATATTTCCCTGTCTGCTCCATTATTTAAAACGGTACTCTTATGTCACTTATAACAATCTGTGTTAAGCCAGAAGTGTATGTATATGTCCCTTCAAGTCATCTGTTGACTTATGGCGTCTCCATAAATTCCATAGGGTTTTCTTATGTAAGGAATATTCAGAGGTAGTTTTGCCAGTTTCTTCTTCTGAAATACAGCCTACAGCATTTGGTATTCATTGGCGGTCTCATATCTAAGTACTAACCAGGGCTGGCCCTATTTGGTTTCAAGATCAGACAAGATCTGGTGCCCTTAGGATATTTAGGCCGCAATAGATCACTCTAAACCAGAGATAAGAATCACTGGGGTCTTAGGTGTTGTTTGACTGCAATTCCCAGCATCCTTTATCTGGCTAAGTGAAGTAGGAACTGCTGGGAGATGTAGTATGAGAACTTCTGGAGAGCCACAGAATCCCCACCCCGGGCTTATATTCAGTTGTTTGTCCCAACTAGAGCAAACCCACTGATTCAGCGACAGCTTGGTTAAGTTTCTGATGTAAATTCCTTTGATTCAGTGAGTTTGCTCTAGTTGAATCTGGCAACTGGATGTAGACATTAATTCCTCCTCTGCAGGTTGTGCTTGCTGTAGGTGAATTTTGGTGTGGGATCTGCTACTAATCTATGCTACTTGTCATTGTCTGCACTGAATTTTAGTAACTTTTCAGGATTTCAGGCAGGAGTTCTTGCTAGTCAGGGGTGGGCATAATGTATTGTTAGTGCAGTTTAGGCCTACTTGGAGATACCCCCAGATATCACTTTGATATCAATAATTTGGCTCTCTCCTACCAACCCTCTCCATGTGTTTGTGAGGCCCCTGGACAAGCACAGAACTAGGCTCGGCCACTAATTGCTGAACATTCCTTTCTCCACCCAGGCAGGCCAGAAATAGTCAGATCCTTGCTTTAGGTGACCTCTCTGCAAAGACCTTCATTATGTATACACGCTGTTTACAAAGGACTCCCTGCCCGGAGCAGGCAACCTGGCAAGCTGAATACTCAACTGCCAAGCACTCTGCATTTGCATGCTGGCTAACTCTTTGTCAATTTGGACTTAACTCAATCATGCTAAATTCTGACTTTTCCAAAGCTTTGTCCCGCTCCTAAATTGTTTTCCCCAAGTATGGCATAGCCTGCAGTTACATTTCCCTCTATAAAAACCCCAGATTCTGAGACCATCCTCGGATCGCTCCCGAGTTCCAGACCGCCTTGCTGCCGCTTTGCTTGGCGAGCTTCCCCTCAGCTTCACATGCTGAGATACATGGCACCCCAGCTTTGCTCTCTATCTTCTTTCTGGGCTCCAGGAACAGGTTCCGTATCACCCAAATTAACTATCCCTCTGAAAATCCCACTATCATACTCAAACCTTTATTTTCCTTAGTTATCTGTGTGCGTGTGTTGCTTACATTGTGTGCCTATATTTAATAAAGATCATTCATTATTTCCAACACCATTTGCTCCTTGACTTGGCCTGACCTCGTAAACATTGGGTTACAAGATCCTGCTGTGTTACCCTGCCTCTTGTAGTGCCAACCAGTGCTCTTGACTAATTTCCCCATCTTGTGTAATTGGAAGGTTATTTAGGTGTCCCTCCCGGGACCCCCAGTAGACAGGGTAACAGTATCTTATGATCCATGTGTGGCCCTGGGACCACTTTGGTGACCCCAGGTCTCCAGGAGGTCAACTTTTTATGTATGGAAGGTGCATCCTTCCAAGATCTTCTGGGGGTGCTCATGTGGCCTTCTAACCTATCATTATTATTAATATTATGCTCATTTACTCATTTATATTTTGTCTTCTCCCCAGTAATAAGACTCATCTGTGAAATGTTGGGGGAAGGTATCATATAAATCAGAACACAAAAAGCCTATTTTTAGGACAATCGCTTCCACAGTGCCCTAACCAGCATAGCAGCCATGCTGGCAAAGGAATCTGGGCATGAAGTCCCCAAATGAACTTTCCCAGGCTCTGCTATAATTTTTACTTTGTATGTACAGTTCTGTACACACCTCTGTACAGTTCTGTTAGAAGGAATCACTGACAGTGTATACAATGGGGGAATTCTACTTTTGCATGTGTACTAAACAATTTGATAATTGCACCATGTTATCTTGTGCAAATTTACTCCGAATTAAATCCCATTGTGTTCAACAAGGCTTTCTCCCAGGTAAGTATCAACAGGGTTGCAGATTTAATTGAGAAAAACGCAGATCGCGTATGAGTGTCTGTGTGGGAGGAAAGGTGCCTACATCTCCTCCAGCTTCAATGCATAGTCACATATTTGGCTACATCCCTGGAGGCAACCATGGAAACATTACATTCTGTTGCCCAAGCTCTAGATAACTTTAATCTAGCTTGGCATATCAGAGGTCTTTTGGATTCCTCAGTGAAAGAGTGGGAGTAGAACTGCCATATTAACTTTCATATAAGAGACACTATACAAACTTTTGTAGGCGGGTGATGTTCTGAACCTAGGCATTTGGATAGCACATATAATGTTTCAGAATTGCACTGGTTCTGCGATGGGCCCAAATTTTAATGCAAAGGAACTAGTGATACAAATCCTCCACTATTTCTTCTTTTCATGACAATGATGAATGATTACTGTAATTTTCTTCTTGCTATGTGGGAAAACAAATATTTCTCCACAGTTGTTGTTGTTGCTGTTGTTTGCCTTCAAGTTGTTTGTAACTTATGGTGACCCTGTCACAGGATTTTCTTGGCAAGATTTGTTCAGAGGGGGTTACCGCTGCCTTCCTTTGAGGCTGAGAGAGTATGACTTGCCCAAGGTTGCTCATTGAGCATCCATGGTTGAATGGATATTTGAGCCCTGGGCTCCCAAATTCTTAGTTCAGTGCTCATACCATTATACCACACTGGCTTCTCCACAGTATTATTCCTGTATTCCTATGCCTCAAAGTGTTATGAGGTAATTATTCCGAGGAGAAATACAAATGATTCTTTTGTGCAAAACTCAAGTTTCCTGTAAGGAAAAAAAGGAAATATTTCTCAAAATAATGATTTCCTCAGAAAATCTGGGGATGTTCAAATAGGGGGAGAAAACTTCACAAAAGTTGACTGCTCTCTCTTCTCGATGGGGTTTTCCAACTGTAGGAAAACCCATTTAAGTGAGAAATGAATAGCTAAGACTATTCATTTTATCCCTACAAAAAGCCAGTTCCTCCTTCTCTTAGGCCATTTCTGCACTAGACTGTTATAGTGCCTCCCTAAACTGCAAACCCCAGGACTCTATAGGCTGTTGAAAGTGGAATGATAGCACAATAACAGTCTAGTGGAAATGGCCTTAGTCCTGTATGTTATTGCAACCTTCTTTTAAAGAGAACAGGTTACATCAGGTTCTCCTGCCCAGACAGCAGCTGCTGGGATGAAGAGCACAGAGGACCAGCAAGATGCTGGAACACAAACTTGTTTGTGCCACTTGATCTGCCCTGTGTCCCCTCAGGCCCCTTCACACTGCATGGTTATAGTATTGTGAGTCTACTTTGCCTTGAATCCATTCTATGCAGTCCAGGGATCTGCAGTTTAGGGAGGGATATGTGGAATTCTCAGTTCCAGTTCCTCAACAAACCACAAACCCAGTCAGGTAGGGATGTGGGGGCAGGGAGGGCAATTTGCTCTGGGCAGCAATGTTTTTAGGGCATCTTAGCCCATAGCCACACCCCTGTGCACCCTGGCCACACACTCTGTGCACCCTGGCCACGACCCCACCGCAACCATGCCCATCTGCACATTGTCCATGCCCCTCGTGCCATAGCCCTGTCCCCTCCCACTGTTACTTCTGGTGTGGCACTGTAGGTGAGGACCCCAGATATTATTTTGATATCATCTAATTCGACCTTAGCTGGACTGGTTTTCAGTCACCACACTCCACGTGTTTGCGAGGTTCTCTGGACAAGCACGGACAGAGTGTGGCCGCTAATGGTTTTGCATTCCGGGCCCCTCATTGAGGCTGGCACCCAAGCCTCGCTCGTAGCTTCAGGGAACTTCCAGCTGCAAACTCCACAATAGCTGCTCGGCTCTCAGCCAAGCCATTCCTTTATGTTGGGCCATCAACGTACCGGCCATGCTATTGTCATCAAGAGCAAATCCAATCATGTTAAACTTGACCTTTCCAAATTCTTTGTCTAGCGTCAAAACTCCTTTTGTTCTCACCTAGCTTGCCATAGCTGGTAGGCACAAACTCCCCTATAAAAACCCCGCATTTCCAAATGGTCTTCGGATTACTTTGGATTTCCATCCCGCCCTGCCGCTGGTTGTCTAAGGGAACTCTCCTCAGCTTCCCACGCTGAACTTTCTTCCCTGGAACCCCACTCTTCTCCAGGACTACGAGACCAGGTGTCATATTGCCTCTCCCAACAAATCTCCGTTTCTCTTTTCCAGCTAGTTAGTTTAAGTCTTGTCTTTCATGTTTTTGTCTTTAATAAAGAATTGTCTGTTATTTGGAAAACCTTGGCTAGCTGTTCTCTGACCCGCCGCTGTATACATTGGGTTAAAAATCTCGTTAAGTTACCCTGCCTCTCGTTAGCCACGAGAGTGCTCCAGCTAATTTCCCCCCAATTGGTATTTTATTTGGCAATCTGGGTGCCCCTCCCGGGACCCCCCAACACACAGGGTAACACCACCCCTCTTTTCACTCCAAGCTCTGCCACTGCACAAACCCTAAGATTCCATAGGATTTAGCCATGGCAAGTGGAATTATAGAGTGATAATGAAAAGGGCTCAGTGTGAAAGGGCTCAAGGACTTCCAGTGAACTTCGCTTCAGTGAGTTCCTTGAATCACCCTTGTCCTCATCAAACATTCTCCCTATTCTATCACACTAGTAGCCCAGGTTCTCAGGTACTCTTGCAGGCCAAGAGATTTCAAGTCAAAACTTGAAACTCAAAGATGACCCCTTGTGATCTCAAAGGAGGGTGGGCCCTGATGATTTTACAAGAGTGATATCACAAGGGGCAGCCCTGGGTGATGTCATTAAGCATGATATCTTAACTGTCAACCATAGTTACACAGTGTATGTCCTTCAAATAAAAAAAACAAAAGCCATTTCCACACGGGGGTAAAACTCCGCCTCCAGATGATGGGAGACGGACGTTGTTCACACCGCCGGGCAATCTAGTGCGGTTGGAAAAGGTGAGGCTCCACACCTCCAACCGCTCTAGTGCTGCTCGAGTGCCGCCACAAGGGTGGTGCTGCGAGTTTTTAAAAACCACCTTCCCAGGTGGTTTTTATGAAACTCGCCCGCACTAATCCGCAGCTGCTCCCGGTGTGAATCTGCAGAGACGCATTAGTGCCGGAAGCCGCCAGCCGCCATTTGGGGCGCTGCCGACGCCGCCAAAATTCGCGGCGTGTGGAGCAGCGGAGCCGTGCTTCCTGCAGGGACGGAGCAGGGGCGGAGAAAACCGCACGCAGGTAATCTCCACCCCTGTGTGCACCGCCCCGTTTTGGCTCCCCACGTGTGAAAAGGGGCAAAGTCTAACAAATAAGGAATATACATACATACATGCATATGTACATACTATGGCCCTTTCCACACGCAGGCGGAGAAACGGTGGAAGCCACGCTGAAACGGAGCTTACCTTAGTCCGTTGCCGCGTGGAACAGCGTGTTTCGCTGCTCCACATTTGTCGGCGTCCCACGGTGTCCGGCAGCGCCCAAAAGGGCGGCTTACGACTGGTGGAGGCTCTCCACCAACCGGAGAACCTCGCCAGCCAGAAATCCGCCCCCGGCAGATCTGCCCGCATGCCCTTGCATGCGCCTGCAAATCCACACCAGGCGCTGCGACGCGGCTGCACAGGGCTGCATGCCCCGTGCCTTTTAAAAACCACATAAAAAGTGGTTTTTAAAAAGCACGCGGTGCCACCACTTCCAGGCGCCCTAGGGCGGATTGGGGTGTGGAATTACTCTAAAGTAATCCACCCCAATCCACTTTACGATGTAGACGACCTCCCACGGAGGTCGCGCTACCACGTGTTATTTCCCTGTGTGGAAAGGGCCATTGTTGTTGTGTGCCTTCATGCCATTTCAAACTTAGAGTCATCCTAAGGTGAACCTATCATGGGGTTTTCTGGGGCGGAGAGTACGTGACACACCCAAGGTCATCCATTGGGTTTTCATGGCTGAGCTAGGAACTGAACTCTGGTGTCCAGGGTTGTAATCCTATGCTCAAACTACTAAACCACACCCACACCTGCCCCACTTTTCAAGTCAGTGCTTTTGTGCTGAGATTCTTCCCTTTCACCCAGAAGATGGGAGAATTGCAGACAGACCCTTAGATATAGAAACCCTACTGGTGGCAGTGATGTAGTGGTAAAATCAAAATGTCAGGCACTGGTTATGACAGCCAGACTGCCAAGGTGAGCCCCCAAATGCAGGCAACTGTGCTGATCCATATCAGCAGAACAGCTCTAGCACCATTCATCTCTATCAGGAACAGTTCTTTTGTAAAACTGATGAGTCTTAATAGCCCATTCAAGCCTTCCTCCCAAACACTTGGCATTAAAAAGGGGTAGCCCACAAGAACATATTTTTAGAACGACAATCAACTTGATTAGTACAGCAATCAACTTGATAACTTATCCCACCCACTCACCCCCCAGTTATGGTGAGGATTACAACTAAACTGAGGGGGCAACTGGAAGCCTAAGAGGGGTAGCTGGTGACGTCATCTTTCCCACTAATGAAAATGTCTCACCATTTTGATTGGTGCATTCTGGCTGTCTACAAGTAAGATCAGCAATCACCCAACAACTACCATCCCTGCATAAAGTTCTCATTCCCTCTCCCTCTCTTGTTTAAATGGGGATTGCCTAGAGTTCCCACAGGGGATCTACAGAAATAAGCAGAGGTTACATAGCTGTAGAACTTGCTGGATTGTTGTTGGTTTCCTTCCAAGGCTGAGAGTTCATCTGCATCCTATATTTGGTTTTCTGTCTGCATAAAGTTTCTCATGCTGACTGCAAGTCCAGGGAAGAGTTGGCTTCAGAATGTTATATTTAGCCCAAAGTTATTTTTGAGTTGTTTTGACTTCTAGCAAAATTTGTCACAGTCACATTTTTTTTTCAATACCTCATAACTCAGAACTAGTGAATTGTACAGAGAACAAGCTAGTCTCATAGCAAATGATTGTGAATCCATACTTGTGCCTTCAAGTCTCCTGTTGACTTACGGTGACATCGTGAATTTCACAGAGTTTTCTTAAACAACAAATTCTCAGAGGTGGTTTTGCCAGTTCCCTCCTCTGAAATATAGCCTACAACAACTGGTATTCAGTGTCAGTCTCCCATCCAAGTACTAATCAGAGCTGGCCATGCTTAGCTACCAAGATCAGATGGGATCTGATGCCTTTTGGGGTATTTAGTCATAGGAAGCAATGATTAGGATCATGATAATATAGTGCTTAAAAAAACAGTTTAAGGACAACTTGTTCAAATATCAGACTGACAAAGGGAATGTGCATTCTAGCAGTCATATTGATGATAGGTCTCCTGGAAACTGAATCCTGCAATTATTTTCCAGCTCAGCAGGCAACGTCGGAGAATTGACTTCATCTGTTAAGGACAAAATGGGGTGTAGCTGATTGTCACAACTGCAGAGTGCTGTCATGTTAGCAGGACACTAAATAGCTGTTTGTCGGTAAACAGTTGTTTGTTATATATAGCTGTTTGCTATATGTGTGTATGTGCCTTCAAGTCAGCTGTCAACTTATGGCAACCCCATGAATTTCATAGAATCTTCTTAGGCATGGAATATTTACAGTTGTTTTGCCGATTTCTTCTTCACAGGGTCTAATACATTTTAAGTATGATGGACCTCCATAGGGCAGAGGTGAGCAAAGTGTGGCCTATGGGCTGCAAACAGCCCTTGGAATCCCAAAGTGTGGCCCCTGAAGTCTCTCAAAGCTCCAGTCCTCCAGTTTTCAAAGAATTGCACAAATTTGGGGGGCATGCTTTTTGCTCCCAGACTGCCCAAATTAACTGAAAACTGACTGAAAATGTGGCCGTTTACTTCCTCCAACTATCTAGAGCTCCCCAAAATAAAAAAAAAAAACCTCCAAATAGGTCAAAATGGAAACTGGAAGTGATGCAATGCCATTTCTGGCATAACAGAACATGGCAGTGTAGCCCTTGGGGGTTGGTGGGGAAATGCCCACCTGCCCCGCTGCAGTTGCCCACCCCTTTCATAGGGTGGACAAACTCTAGGAGCCCAGTGGCCAGTTTTGCATCCTGGGACCCAGGTCAGAAGGTACCCTCTTCCTATGCAGTTTTCCTAAATTACTTCCCAAGTAGAAGTTACTAGAGAATAATCATGGCTGAAGGTTTCTAGGAGTGGTGATTTAACTTTTTTCTCCCCATCCTTCTGGCCACATGAATTCTGGGAGAAGGGGCTGGGAGGAGCTTGCAGACTCCAAAACTTGTCTTGCGGTCCTCACATAGCGTGTAGTCTGTGTGGTATCCATCTTTGCATTAGGCAAAGAAGATTAATATGCAAGTCAGAGTGGGTAGAGTTCAGGCATCTAAGACCTCCTTTTTTTTCTTTAAAATTTAATCTCATCAGAACTTGTGCAAAATGAAATATACTTCAAGTTACAGAATTCTGAGCCCAGACAAAAATACTCCTCCTTAGTCCAAACTTTCTTCATGTCTATCATTTTGTTTCTGTTAAATAAATAGGGAGTGAGTAATTCTTCCTGATCTACTATGAATCACCCACAGATCTACTAGTAGATCTACCTTCCACCTAGGCTGCTTAAGGGACCACCTCTCCCACGTTATCCCATCTATCCACTGAGGCCAGGTCAACTGGCCCTGTTCCTGCACTGCATAGGCAATGGCAAGTAAAAGTCAACTTTTTTAAGCAATAGCCTGAGAATGGTGGAACCATCTCTGCAAAGATGGATTGCCTGTTGGCCCTTTTACACATGTTATATTTCATTATGGCTGTAAGTAAACCCACCTTTTAGTTCTGTGTTTTGTGGTGTTGATAGCTTTCAGTATTGTTTTTGTCTGGTTGAGGTGTTGAAAACAGAGAGCCTTGGAAGGTGGTTATCTCTCCTTCCTTAGAAATTTGTTATGCTGAGGTTGAATGGCACCTAGTTAAAAGGGAGGTATAGTAGTAATGTAGTTTCTGCATTGGCAGGGAGTCCCCAAGCTTTGAAACATTACTTTTTGGGGCTACAATTGCCAGTGGCCATGCTGGCTGTGGGATTTTGGGAACTGTAGTCCCAAAATGAAACTTTTCCCAAGCTCTGGGTTAGAATACAAATCGTTTGCAGTCTCCTGCAACTCTCTGAGTCTGTTAGTCTATAAATAAGCAGACAATCCAATGGTACGTGCAGCATTGCCAGACTGAAAACTGGTGGGGGCTCCTGTAGCTTTAATCATTATGTAGGAGAGGGAATTTCAGCAGGTACTGCTTCTCACACATCCCATGCTGAAATTCCTTCTATACAACCATTAAACATACAAGAGCTGTCTGCAGTTTCCATTCTGGCAACTCTAGTGCTAGAAACTCAAACAGTGGTAAAAATTCTCAAAAGAATATTTCTGGTCTGATAAGAACTATTTGACTTCCAGAAGTATGGTTCCTGCCTTCCTGCAACCTGACTCCTTCAGCCCTGAAAAGATGTGCTTGCTGGACATTGTTGCAGCCGATAGCACATAGAAGCAGCCTCATCAGGAAATGCTGATCTTTAAAATACAAAGCCACTGGGTGACCTAAGCAATGCAATGTGGAAGGAATAGCTAGGTGACCTTAGGTAAGTTCTTCAGCCTCAGAAGAAGGCAAAAGCAAACCCTTTCTGAGCAAATCTTGCCAAGAAAATCCTGTGATAGTTTTGCTTGAGGGTCATCATAGGTCAGAAATAACTTGAGGGCCTGCTACCACCACAACAGAAGAGATAAAGTGGGGCAACAGGATGGCAGCATCCTTGGTGGAAAGCCCATTTCTGATCCAATCTTTGCTTCTGGTGTCAGTCCTCAAAAATGCCACAGTGGGACAGGGCCACCTCCTTAAAAGGCCACACAAGGAAAAAGAACAAAAACAAAACTAGACATTGTGAGACATCCACTTCTGGTTTTGAAAAATAGTTTTTGTTTTTTTAAAAAAAGGTAAAATGGCATAGGATATTTTTGCATCTTGTTTAAGGGTGAATTCCTGCTTCTGGATGCTTCCAGGAAATGCAATTCACTTTTTTTTCTTCATTGGCCAGAAAGGGCAGCCTAGGGAGTCTGGGGGCTTTGAGGGCACCAAAACAGCTTTGAGGGCTGCAGGCACACATGGCCTGAGGACTAAATTTTCCATTATCTCTGCTGTCAACAATTGTGAGCCTTAATAAGCAAGTTCATGAAATTAAAGTTCCTACAATGTTGTCTCCTGAAATCAAGAAGAACAATGTTGCAACCTAAACTGTGCTGAAGGAGAAGCCTTTGTTGTTTTGTCTCCTTCTGTCAGCAAAGGGCCCATTCATACTACACAACTAATAGCACTCTGATTGCATTCTAACTGCTGTGGCTGCAACATGTGGAATCCTGGGATTTGTAGTTTGGTAAGGGATTAGAGGAGCTCTGTGACTGAGACCACAGAATGTCCCTCCCTGAACCACCATTCCCAGGATTCTATAGGATTTGCCATGCCAGATAAAATGGAACGACAGCACTATAACTGCATAATGTGAAAGGTGACAAGACAAACAGATTTATTATGGCACATGCTTTTGTGGAGTACAGTTCCAGGGGTAGGTCAGAAATGCTAGTGTCTGTGGCAAAGGAATAGGTACTACACACATATATACTCACACCATAAAGAAGCAAACTGGGCTGGCAGAAGAATTTTACTTCAGCACTGATGATGAGTCAGTGCCATCCACTACACCAGAGCAGATACTAGAAAAGTTCCCTTTCTGGACTACATCTCCCAGAATCCCCTAGACAATGTGGTTCCTGGTCAAACTGGCTGGGGAACTGGTGTAGTAGTAAAAAAAACCACTAAGTTGTGCATTTGAGATCAATAAGCTGGATGTATGACAAGTGCAGGACAGACTGCATCTCAGGATAAATATATAATTTAAATAGATGTTTGCTTACATTCTCTGTAGGGATGAAGGGGGAAACCGTCTTACAAAATGCAGATTAACAAAAGGGAGAAAGGTCCATGAAGCTAGTGAAAGCTGTTATGGCTCCAGCCTCTTGACTTAAATTGATGGATAATGTAGCATTAAATATTATTCAATTTAAGTCTGCATGACTTAGTTTAAATTATTTCCAGAGCTCTACACAGGAGATGTTCCTCTGCTATTGTGAATGGCATGTCCTTCCCCACAGGCCGTGAATACAGAGCCAGCCGTGATATTCTCAGATCAGAGGAGTGTTAAAGGAAAAAGCTCTCCAGATGTTGCATCATCAAAGGCATATCTATCTTACATCAGGAGATGTAAGACACACTTCGCTATTGTTGTCAACACCCAAAGGGGTGAAGAGTGCAGTCTTGCATTGTGAGATATTAGAACTTGACAATCCGTTCTCAGAGCTATTAAACCATTCAGGCGTTTCTCTAAACCTAAAGTGACCACATATTTTTCTAAATTGCCTGGAGAATCCAGAATATGTATCAGTGTTATCTCTGACTCACATTCCTTGAAGGATCTCTCTGCAGCCTTGAATTCTGAAGCATGCTATCTTGATATAAATGCAAACAGGCTGCTGAAAAATGGTTTTGCAGGAAAGGGATGAATTAATTTGATCATCCTTCTGCGACTACGTATTCAGACCACGCACCAGACCTTGGATTTGAATAACTACCATGGAAATCAGATAGTGAGTTTCTCTCTTTTTTTCATTTTGGTAATTTTGCTGAAGAGAAAATAGGCAACTTAAGGATTAACTGCACTGACAAATGCAGCAAATGCCTGTTGTAGATTAGACACACCTTGAAACGCCTGCTGTAGCTTAGCTGCCTCATGTGTTAAATTGAGCTGAATCTTTATCAGACCAATCCTAAACTCATTTCAGCTGAGAGTAAGCCCAATGAACTTCAGCTGAATCTATTAACAAGTGAATTATTTTATTATTTATTTAGGAAATGTGTATTCTGCCTTTCAGCTTACATATTACCTCTGCCAGGAAGCTTAAAGAATCATAAAACTGTAGAGATGGCAGAGTCTGCAAAAGCCATCTATTCCAGTGCCCAACCATGCAGTAATATACAAGTAAAGCACTTCTGAAAGGTGTCCATCCAACTTCTGTTTAAAAACCTCCAGTGAAGGACAGTTCACCACCATCTGTGGCTATCTAGTCCACTGCTGAACAGCTGTTGCTGTAAATGTTCTTCCTAATCTTTAGGTGGAATCTCTTTTCTTGTAATTTGAATCCATTGGTTTGTGTCCCAGTCTTTGGATAAACAGAAAACAAGCTTGCTCCACCTTCAGGTATTTAATGATGGCTATTATGTCACCTCTTGGTCTTCTCCAACCTAAACATACCCAGCTCCAAGTCATTCCTCATAGGGCTTAGCCATTCTCCTCTGTACAAGTTCCTACTTTTCAATATCTTTCTTGAACTGTGGTGTCCAGAACTGGACACGGTCTTCCAGCAGAACGGAGTGGCACTACTACTTCTCTTGGACACTGTGCTCCTGTTGATGCCACCTAGAATTGCATTGGCTTTTTTGGCTGCTGCATCACACTATTGACTCATGCTTAACTTGTGGGCTACTAAAACCCCTAAATATACTGCTTTCAAGACAGTACAACAACAATAATGAAAATAAATGTGGTAACTCATACACTAATATAATTATAAGACAGAATATTGGTTGGGGTCCCATATTAAGAGGAAGGCAAGATAAAAATCAAATGAATAAATAATGATAATAATTTCTTACCTGCCTCTCCCCATGGAGAGGATAGTAGCAAAACAATTCATACAAGAATACAAACACTTTGAAAACATCTTCCACAAAACAATATCTTGACTGTTTCAGTGGAAAATCTGGAAAAATAAATGCTTAGTCTATGGATGAAGATGTTGCACCACAGCTTCCATTAGCCCTGGCCAATATAGCAAACTCTGAAGCATTCTGTGAGCTGCCTTTCAACAGCACATGACAGGCCACCTCTTCCTCATCTTAGCCAAAAACCGGTTGCACCAAATAAAATTGGTGCTATGAACATTTCTTTGAGAAAGAGGGTATTCTATTGATCTGATGCCACCAGAGAAAGGTAGTTCTCATGAGTTGTCAACTTCTATAATTTCTAAAGGATTAAATTAAATTAAAAGGATTAAATTAAATTGAATTAAATTAAATTAAAAAGTATCTCAACAGCTGACCTTAACATTTGAGCCCTGTTAAGAAATATGGTGCCATATGGAGGCTTCAGATCATGAGTGGAGGAGCTTCTATGCATACAGCTGGCTCCCCATTCAAGCATGCTATGTTGGTGGAAGCAAGAGGAAGGCTAGGAGCTGAAGGGGGTTATTGGCCCATTTATATGGGAAAAAGCAGTCCTTTAGAAATCGGGAACTGTCAAGACACACACCAAACTGGAAGCCAGAGGAGCTGTTTTAATACCAAGATATATCCCATGTAGATAAACTAAGGTGCTTATATTTTGTATATGTTGGAGTTTCTAGGTAGTTTTGAAAGCCAACAGTTTTCTTTGTCCTGTTAGGGCTTGGGTTAGAAGGTCAAATTACATAAGATGCCTATTCTCCATCTAGTATGGCATATTGAACTGTATATAACCTTGTCATTGAAAACATGTCATTTTCTTATGTAGCATCTCTAACTAGGCATCTAATTCAGGGGGCTCAGATTCTGTGTCAGCTACAACATGTGTGTGCAAATACTTGGCATGCCCCGACATGTGAAGCTTGAATGGCTGTTGTTCTTCCCAGGCCCCTCTACCACTATAGTTGGAAGAATGTCCACCAACAGTTTTATTGTGGGCTTGTATATGTCCTAATTCAGGTTGTTGTGTAGAAGTACCTTAGCCAAGGAAGACAAGTAATGAGAAGCAACTATCTGATTGGCTGGCTTTCTTTAGGACCTGCACACCACCACTTCCTGCCTTGTTGCTCATCCATTACCAAGGCAAGCTCTCCATCTGCTGTATCTATTAAACTCTCAAGCAGTCATTAGCAGAAAGTAGAGGTAATGATAAAATATTTCCTTGCTCAGCCAATAGCCAACCAATAACAGAAAGAGGCAGCCAGCAGCAGCTGATTCTGAGGTGTCTGAGAGTGAATAGGAGAGTGAGTGGAGGGTTCTAGGTTTTAGTTTGGATCTTATCTTTTGTGAGTGCATGATAAGATGCAGAGCTCAGAAAGCTACGTCATCATCATCATCATCATCATCATCATCATCATCACCCTGCTTTTTTCCTTGTAAGGACTCAAAGCAGCTTACAATAATGTGTGACCATTCTGGTTGGGGGCTCTGGGAGCTGTAATCCCAAAAGTAACTTTTCTAAGCTCAGGATGAGAATAAAGCTTGCATCCTATTATTAGTCCCAACAAGAGTAGACCTACTGAGTCAATGGGATATACCTGTGCATTGATTCAGTGTTTAACAATTGGTTCAATGGATCTACTTCAGTTGAGATAACCATAGGTTTCAGGCCTAAATGTTAGTGTTTCCTATAAGCTTAATTCCTTGACTATGTAATTCCTTGACTGTATGTCTAACTAGACCTATAGTCTGTTTACTTGCTTGAGTTATCTGCTCTACAAGTCACTTAAATTCTTGGCCAGTTCTCTGATTGTTTGGAAGAAGCCTGACCTTTAAGTTTGCCCAGTTGAATACTGGGTAGCTATTCCTTCCACACTACATTGCTTAGGAAGGCCATTTCCGCACTAGACTGTTATAGTGCTATTATTCCACTTTCAACATCCTATGGAATCCTGGGATTTGCAGTTTCCTCCCTAAACTGCAAACCCCAGGATTTCATAGGATGTTGAAAGTGGAATAATAGCACTATAACAGTCTAGTGCGGAAATGGCTGAAGTTTGCCTTCCTAACTATTTCTAGACAGTGTTCTCATAGCAAAAATGAAAAAGAAGATGAAGAAGCTCATTGGTAACCGATAGCATGTGCTGCTGACTACTGGTAGCAAAGCTTCTGGATTTCATGAAAAGTGCAAAGATATTCACTTCCAAAGATAAGTGCCATGTGTTAAAGTCAGCTATCACTGTCACTGGACATATTCCAAATGCATTTCAGGAAATAGGAGGCCCTATGGTAAACACAATTTTGGAAAGCTATTAAGTTACTGTTTAATTTCCTCATTCGCTTGTGCCTTTTGTGGCTTTCATTCTTTGTACAGAACACAAGCATAAGGATTAGAACCCCAAATCATCATGAAATTATTAGCTCTTAATTAAATCATTAATAGAGTTGTAACAGGAAGCGTGTAAGACTCATTACACTTTGTTAGAAACACACTCAAGAATCCAGTCTGCTTGCCTTTAATAAGGTACTTAAGCTTATAGTGACAAATGCTAAGTTATTAAGAGAAATGAATGTGTGTCTTAGATTAAAATAGGAACAGGCCTTGTTTGGGGTTTGGATCTCAGATTTGAGTACTGAGAACTGTTTACTCAGACCACTTCTCCCTGTCAATTCTACCACTGTCCTCTCTCTGCCCACCCCCGAGACTCTTTTCTTGTGCCCCTGTGCTATGCCTGCTATGCCTCATGGGTTCACCATAACTCAACAGATCACTTAAAGGTGTATGCATGTGCAAGCGCATGCACATATGCTGCCACTGAAGTTATGTTTTTATACCGTCTAAGATGCAATCCATTCTTCTGAGGAATAACGCAGAGCAGAGGTGTCATCTCACAACCCAGTCTTATGAACATCTATTCAGAAGGAAACCCCACTGAATTAAATGGGACATATTCTCTTTTATTATTATTATTATTATTATTATTATTATTATTATTTATAAAAACCTTCATCCTTACAAGCATCAGTTACCTTCTAGACATATTAATATTTACAGTATATAAAATTCTATCTTGTATAGGTAAATCAATACATCAATGAATAAATCAATTAAATCTGTACATTCTTCAGTACTTGCATTTCAATTTTTACATTTGTTTCTTGTACCCTTATTGTCATAGGTTAGGATCTTCTGTTTTAGTATTTAAATATTCATATTCTTAATCATGTCATACATGTCTATACCAACCTTTTTACTTTTGAATTTCTTAATTTGATCCTATTCCTTTTTCCCTGTCATATCAAGTTTACTTCCTACTTCCTCTTGTTTGGATATATAAAGTTTCATTTTCTGCTACCTCCTCCTTAACATTATTTTTGTAGGCTTGCCAGAATATTGATATTATTTAGATTTGTTTGATCTATTTTGTTAACTGTCTGTCTTTACTTGTTTTTCTTTTCATTCTTCCTCCTCTCCTTGACATAGTCGAATCCAGTTACTTTCAATATATTGTTTCGTTGCCTCCATTTCTCTTACTTTCGTGCCTTTCCTCTCTCCTCTCATTGCTCGGGTTAAAGCATCATATGTTACCAGTTCTCTGAATTTATTCAACCATTCCTCCAATTCTGGTATTTTATCTCTTTTCCAATGTTTTGCGAATATTATTCTGGCTGCTGTGACCATGTATAATATTGTATCTTTGTGTTTAGTATAAGCTTTATCGAGTTGGTGTGTCATGTTTAATAAAAATATCTCTGGTGACATTGGTATATTTATTTGTAAAATGTCCATCATGCTTTTATGAATTTATTTCCAGAATTTCCTTGTTTCCAGACATTGCCACCACATATGGTAAAATGTACCATTTTCTTCTTTACACTTCCAGCAGTTTTTCGCATTCGTCTTATACATTTTACTCAGCTTGTCTGGGTCCAAATACCATCTGTACAGTGTTTTAAAATGATTCTCTTTCAAATTTTGCGCTGGAGTAAATTTTTGAGTGTCTCTCCAACTTTTTCCCCAGTATTCCAGCTTTATGACCTATGTTGCGTGCCCACACGATAATTGCATCTTTTATTACTTCCGTCCCTAATTCTCTATCTAACATAAATTTATAGAAATAGGATGTATGATGTTCTTTTTTCTCAAATATTATTTTTCCAAATTCATTTAATTGGCTGTTTTTCTCAAAACCTTCCAGCTTTTGGTCCATTTTAAACCTTTCCTTCAATTGCATATATAAGAACCATTGACAGTTCCGACCTTCATTTGCCAGTTCTTCCCTTGTTTTTATTCATAGGTCATTTTTTCCATCCGTTGTTATTATATCTTTATATGTAATCCAAGTTTCTTTTGTATCCTTCCATTTCCCGAATAAAGCTTCCTAGGGAGACACCCATAATGGAATTCTAGAATATAATTTCTTTTTCCATTTCTTCCAGATTTCTAATAATGATCTTCTGATGTAATGTACGTGTGCCATCCAAATCTGAGATCTGCTCCTTCTATATTCAATGTTCTTTCATTTTCCAACATTATCTAATCTCTTATCCAAGTCATTCCATTTGTGTGATAGTATAGTTTTAAGTCAGGTACTCCGCAGCCTCCTCTTTCCTTTTTTTCTATCAAAATTTTCCATTTGATTCTGGTTTTTTCCCACCCCAAATGTATTTTGAAAGGTCTTTCTGCCACTCTCTGAAACATCTTTCATTGATTATTACTGGTAGGTTCTGAAATAGGTAGTTCATCTTCGGTAAAACCATCGTTTTTATTGCCGACATTCTTCCTAACAGGGATAAGTTCAGTTTTGACCATTTCTGCAAGTCTTGTTTAATCTCTCTCCATTTTGACCTGTAGTTATTTTCAAACAGTTCATTATTCTGTTTAGTCATTATTATCTCCAAATATTTAATTTTCTTCTCTTCTTTAAAGCCTGTCATCTGGGTCAAATCTTTGATTTCTTCCTTCCTCATATTTTTGTTAATATTTTTGTTTTCTCTTTATTAATTTTAAAACCAGCCAATTCGCCGAATTCACTACATATTTCCATCAATTTCTTCGCACTTTGTTTGGGGTCTTCCAGAAAAATCACTAGGTCGTCTGCATAGGCTTTTGGTTTATATTCCTGTCCTCTTATTTTAGCTCCTTTAATTTCCTTTTCTGATCTTATAGCTCTTAACAGGATTTCTAGAGTCATTATAAAGAGTAGAGGTGAAAGCGGGCAACCCTGCCAAGTGCTCTTTTTTATTTCTATAGGTAAGATCTTTTCTCCATTTATGATAATTTGCGCTTTGCAATTTTTGTATATTTGTCTTATCCATTTAATGAACTTATTTCCACAGTTCATCTTGTCCATTAATGCGATCATGAACTCCTGCTCCAGATTGTCAAACGCTTTTTCCGCATCCACGAAGACCATTGCACATTTTCTCTCGTTGTGCTTCTCATAATATTCAATCATATTTATCATGGTTCTTGTGTTGTCTCTACTGTATCTTCTCAGTAAAAACCCGTTTTGGTCCTTGTGGATTATTTTCTGCAATATTTTCTTCACCCTTTCAGCAATTATATTTGCAAATATTTTATAGTCAATATTTAACAATGCAATTGGTCGATAGCTGCTTGGTTCTCCCGGATCTTTCCCTTCTTTTAAAATCAATGTTATGTTTGTTTCGCTCCACGAATCTGGTTTCCCATTATTCGCAATTTCATTGAACATTTTTTGCATTGGTATGCTTAGTTCTTCTTGGAGTTCTTTATAATAAAATGCTGAGAACCCATCTGGACCTGGAGACTTTGCTATCTTTAGTTTCTTGATCACCTCAGTAACTTCCATCATTGATATATTTGCATTTAAGCTGGTTTTTTGTTCTTCTGTCAGTAAAGGGACCTTTTGTCTTTGGAGATATTCCTCTATTTTCTTCTTTAGTTTTGTATTCATCCTTGTATTATATAAATCTTTATAATATTTAAATAAGACATATTCTCAGTTAAGTATGCATAGCAGGGGTGAGTATCATGCGATTCTCTAGATGTTGTTGGATTGCAGTTCCCATGAGCCTTAACCAGGACAGGCAATGATGAGGAATGCTGGAAGTTGCAGTCCAACAACATCTGGAAGACCACATGATTCACCTCTCTGGATGTATAGGACTGTGGCCTTCATCATGGTCAGTTAGGATTGCTCTCTTAAGTGACTTTGTGACCATCATCAGTGACAATGACTGTGGGACTGTCTCAGCTACTATAAAAGTACCTATCAAAATGGAAACATGTGCAGTGCAATGCTACAAAGTATTTCCAAAAATCACTAGGAAAAAAAAATCCTTGCATTTCAGTCCTCCTTAGGTATAGAAGGCTTATCGGATTATCATTTAAACAGCTTTGGATTCTGGCTGATCTAAATTAGAGACAGCTTCAATGATTTGATTAAACCATAGTGGAAGTGCTGAGCATTTTGCAAAACACGATATCTGAAATATTGCCGTTAATTGGGGCAATTGCTCCTTACATTATATAATTCCAGCTTGAAAAGGGTAGGGGTTTGTTTTGTAGTGAGTTTCATTTAATTCACTGGTATTTAGAGTATCACACACAAAATCCCACATGTGTATTATGCTTTGTTTATATATGATGCAAAATATATGCATGAGATTGTTGCAAACGATGACTTCTACACAGGTTGTAAGCACTTTCCTGTACCAGATCACTTCCAATGTAACAGTTCTGTAGTTTGTGAAATGACCTTCAGTCTAAAACTGTAGGAAAGTTTCTGGTGTAGTTTAGTTTTTTTTCTTTGTGCCAGACTTCTTGAAAATATTTTCCACATATAGGCCTTGCTTGATCAGGATTATTCCAAGCTTTGAGATTTCAGAGCTCAAGCCTGGCACCTAGGGATAACCCTTTTTGATGTCACAGGGGGTAACCCCTGGTAGGGTTGCCAAAGTGAAAATCGAAGGTGGCTGCTATATTTGTAATGGCTGTGTAGCTGGTTGCCCAACAAGCAAAACTTGTTGAGATTCCCTCTTCTACACAACCATTAAAGGTGCAGGACCCATCTTGAGTTTTTAGTCTGGCAGTTCTATAGCCAGTGTGGAGTAGTGGTTTGAGCATTAGATTATGACTCTGAGGACCAGCGTTTGAATCCTTGGTCACTTGTGGAAACCCACTGGCTGCCTTTGGCAAGTCACACTCCCTCAGCTGCAGAGAAAGGCAAACCACATCTGAACAAATCTTATCGAGAAAACCCTGTGATAGGTTTCTTGGGGGTAAAAAGTTTTCCAAGCATTTAATGCTTTATTTCTGATTTCCTAAGCAATTCTAAAGAAGCTCTGTTCTGTCTTCGTGCAAGAACTGTGTCAAAAGTCAGTTAAGATAACTGATTCATAACATGAGTTTGTTCACAGAAAGAATGTTGGAATAATCTGTTCTCTATTCCCCTATCTTGTTTATGTCAAGCAGCTTGTGCACATTTTCTTTCCCTTTGGAAGCTCTATAAAAATCCTAGTGTTTCAATAAAGCTTTGTTCATCTGATCATACTACTCTTGTAGCCAAGCTGACAGCAGAGGCTAAGAAGATGTTCCCTCTTAGCCAACAGTAATTGTGTGTGTGTCTGTATTTGTGGTAGTATGTATGACTCTTTCCTAACCTGATTCGGGGCCAATCTCAGTTCTGTGATTATACCTGGGAAACAAGGGTGGACTGGTATTTCAATCACGCCTGACAGGTTCGCCTTACATTTGTCCTAAATCAGAAACAACTTGAAGGAACACAACAACAAAACCCTGAGCTGGTGATGTCATTCAGCAAAAACCTCAGTTCCACAGAATATGCCATCCAAATAAAAATGGCAAGTCTCACAAATGAGGAAAATATATATACACATAATTTTCAAGGCAGTGCTTTTTCCCTGAGGTTCTTTACTTTCTCACTGGAGGCTGGAGAAGGTTCATGTCTTGAGATTCAGGGTAAATTCTGAGATCTGGGAACTCTACTCATCTTCTGTGTATTATTGGAGCCATGGTTGTGACCTGAATAGTGAGGGAACAGGAAATATTCTAGCCTGAATTCCAGCTATGCTAAAATGTAAAATGCCATTGTCTGAGACAGTATAAGTAACAGAACGATAGCACTCTTTGCACTGCAGATTACTAAACAGTAGTTGGACACACAGCCTTGTACATATGAGCTGTTGGAGATCAGATGTTCCAAAAACCAAACTGTGACACAAAAATCTATGCCAGCTTTCAAGACCGTTGGGTCCCTTTGAAAGGCAAATAGGTTATAAATTGCAGGCAGGGGGAAAAGGGAGAGATAACTTGAGCCTACAGTTATGTAGTATTGAGATGTTTTGAAAGGAAGAGTCTGCAGACTCTCAAATATGGCTAATCAGGTATGCCTGGGAACAGGAAGAACAGTGGAAGGCAACAAAATTTGATTTATTGAAAACTAAAACTAAAGGTGTCTCTATTTATCCTCTATTTAATAAAGGATGTTTATTTATGTAGATGAGAAACTTGTTCTAGAATACTAATGTGGTGAGTCCAATGAACAGGACTGATTAAAGGCTGGTCCTACTGTGTGGTGTAGTGAGAGAGAGGCAGTGTCGCTCAATTGTCTGAGCATTGGACTATGACTCTGGAGACCAGGGGTGGATTCCCTGCTTGGTCATAGAAGCCCATTAGCTGATCTTGGGTGTGTCACACACTCAGACCCAGAAGATCCCATGATAGGTTTGCCTTAGGTACACCATAAATGGGAAATGACTTGAAGGCAGACAACAACAATAACCATCTACTGTTAGGCAGAGGCAGTTGCTTCAGGGAGCAGATTTTGGGTGTCACTTACAAGCATCAGAGTCTTAGTTATTGAATATTTTCTTGCATTTTTATTGGCAGGAATGAGAAGATGAGAATGTGCTCATCTCTTCCCTCCTCCTTTAATTGCTAAATAACTTGGTGGTCATTGGGTGTTGCGCATTTTGATTCAGGTAACTTTGGGGTTGCCTCTGTTGCTCTACCTCAGGGAGCAAAGTATTTTGGACAGGTCCTGAGTTCATTGCAGGGCTCTTGTATACATTCCGAGAGTTAGACTGAGTTAAAAACTACACCTCATTACTGTAAATCTTTTCAGACCATGAAGATATAATTGGATAACCAGTTTCTTGATAATAAAGGTTGGAGCCAACTTGGGGATCACTATTAATTCCCCACTCCACTCTGCACAATTCACTCTCCGTGCCCAAAATAAACCCTCCAAAAGTAATGGTATGAGTTGAAGAATGGCAGATTTATTTTCCTGAAGAGTCAGCTGATTAAAGTGGAAATCACTATTTGGAACGTATTGCTTGTGAAGGTAACAGGAGAACCTAAATGAATTCAAAAGACAGTTCTCCTTGTTCCTGTGGAAAAGATAAGTGCACTGATAGGGAAAAGTGGGAAAGTTTGATAACAATAAATTAAAGCAGGTCACGTTTCTCAGGTTCCAAATATCTCTGCCAGCTGGAATAAATCACTCTGACTTCTTTCTAGGGATGCTTTCATGAGACATGCTAATATTGCCTGTTTAATTTCTCATGTCTCCACAAATGACATCACATTGACCTATATTAGGCATTATCAGATGTTGATATTTCATCTTTTAATTATATTACTGCTACTGGTTGCTGGCATAGGAGAGGCCACATCTTTTAAGAATACACTCTATGTGAACTTTTCCCAATCTGGCACTTGTCATGATGTTGAGGAATACTCTAGCCAGTATGACTCCTAAGCCACAGCCTCTGGAGGGTATGGGGTTGTCATCCAACACTCTGGGAGAGTGCAAGGTTGAGGAAGGCTGGTTCATGGATGCATTTATATTTGCAGTTCTGTGCGCTGTTACATTGCCTCCATTATTAGCAACCCTGGCTTTACTATTGCGAAAGAAGGATTTGAAAGCTTCCTTGTTCATATGTTGCCCACAGAAGAAACTGGAGACACGTCTCAAGATGCTCAAAGGATGATTGTTTCAATAGTAGTAGTTGTAGTAGTAATAGTGGTAGTAGTAGTACTAATAATAATAATATTAGCCTGACAGGTTTTGAATCATGTTTGTTCCTAAGACCTTCTTGAGGGGTTGCATAAAATCAGAAAAAGACAACACATAAAAACATACTTTATGAATACAGGAAAAAAAAAACCTTAAAATTTTCATTTATGTTTTCATATGTCCAGTAAATGGTTTAAGAGTTCTTGGTCTAGACAATTTTTGAGGTTAGATCTGAAATAGTTAGGTGCAGGCCACAAACAATGTATTAATGATTTCATGCAATGTTATACTATACGTTCTCATATTATGTCTTTATCTGCTGCCCTTTTATGATTTTACATAGCTCCTGGAGGAGGCCTTAAGAGCACACAAATGTCAAAATGCATTGTGCTTTTTTTTAACTAATAAAACAACCATCCTTTGAGTATCTTAAGACACGTTTCTAGTTCCTTCTGAGGAGTTAATTGGATGCTCCTGTTACCCTGTTCTCTGGGGGTCCCAGGAGGGGCGCCCAAATAACTAAATAACTAAGACACAATAACACAACTTGGGTAAATTAGCTGGAGCACTCACTAAGGCTAGTGAGAGGGAGGTTAACTTAGCAGGGATCTTGTAACCCAGCATCTATGGGGTCAGGTTAGTCAAGCAGTCAGACAGTTTTAAAATAGCCAAAATGATGTTTTTATTAACAGACAAACAAACAGTAAAGACACCACAACCACACAGCTAACGGAAGAATTAGAAATAAGGATTTTCGGGAGAAATGCGTGATACAACACCTTTTCTCGTAGTTCTGAAGTAGCTGAAGATGGTAGGGAAGAAACTCAGCATGGAGGCTGAGGGGAGCTCGCCAGACAAAGCGGCAGCAAGGCGGGATGGAAGTCCGGAGCGATCCGAGGTGCTCTCGGAATCGGGTGCTTTTTATAGGGTGAATTGTGACTGCAGGCCATGCCATACTCGGTGAGAACAATGTGAGTTTGGAGCGGGACAAAGCTTTTGAAAAGGTCAAGTTTAACATGATGGGCTTAGCACAGAAGTAACAATAGTATAGCCAGTATGCAAATACAAGGTGCTTAGCTTGGCTTTGTAAGACTATCGGCTTGAGGCTGGGCGTCTTTGTTTAGAGTCGCGGTTCAGCAAGAGGTGTTTGCAGGGAGGTCCCTGAAGCAATGGAGTGGCTTTGTTTTGCCTGCCTAGGTGGAGAATGGAATGTCCAACAATTACCGGCTGCGCCTGTTTACGTGCTTGTCCAGGCCTCGCAAACACGTGGAGTGGGGTGGCAGAGGAAGGCCGAATGGTTTGATATCAAGAGATATCTAGTGCTATCACTGGGTAGGCCTGAACCGTAGTAACACTCCCCCTTTTCTGATTCCTTTATTTATAGCTGAACCGATATGTTCTTTTTCTTTTTCTTCTTTTTTAAAGGCATTGTGTAGCAAGGAGGGAGGAATGAAGGCCCAAGTAAGAACACTCCTCATGAATTTTTCCTTCATTCCCCTAGTTTCTAACACTGCAGCTGAACATGTAACAATACAATTTAGACATCCAAAGCAAAGGATATTGTGGAATCCTGCAAAGTGCATTTATGAAAATATTGTACATATCAGAATTTTTCCCCATGCATTGTAGACTTTGTGCACTGCAGAACTTACCTTGCACTGCATAACTCACCTTTAGTACATCTACAGCTTGCACATGAAAATTCATTCTTGCCTTTGAAACAAATGCTTACACCATAGAGGTAGTCATGACTTCCTTAGAGAAAAGCCCATTTAGTAATCTTGATTTGAAAGAGTTTTTCTGAAAGTGTGCACAGAAATCATTGTGCATTAGACTTCATTAGCAGTTCAGATCATTACAGGAGAATGATATGCAAAATAGGCATTTAATTCTCAGTCATTTTATTTAGTTTATACAACTAGTTTGCATGCAGAAAACGGTGTCTTAAATTGTTTTCAGTTGATTTGATTTTTGGAAGCGTCACCATATACTTTCTAACTAAAATGCATAAACGGGAGCTTATTTTTGTCATTAATGATGAAAAAGTTTTTCACAGAAATGTCTTTTAGAGTGATCAATGCCCAAACCCTCCATCCATTTTTGTGTTTATCTCCTCAGTGAAAATTGTCTTGCTATGCCCATTTTTACAACTCATGATATTGTGCTAGGAATGCCTTAAGGTTGTTATTGTTTTACAATTTCCTTGTTTGTGTTTCAAATGTGAAACTTACATTTGTCTAAATGGATGTTTGGATTAAAGCTGCTACATTTACAGTGGTCCACATGAACAACTTCCACACATGTAAACTCTCCAGCTATCCCAATTTGGCAATGACAGTCCTGATTAATCCTCTGTCATCCCACTTTTTCAGCTGCTTTTAAAATGTTCCAGTTTCTGTCTCCTCCTCCCCACTTTCTCCCTTTATTTCTTCCTCATTTCAGTCACTGAAAACTGAGTTCAAAATGCAAAAGTAGGTTGTACCCAGTTAGCTCATGATGGTGGGGGGAGGAGGGGAATATTTCCTTCTCAATAGGGTTAGGCAAAAGCAAACTACTGCGGCCTCTCTGAGCTTGTGTGCTCTTTCTCATTAATAGTTTTTGCCATCTTGATTACACTCTGATGTTCTTTGGCCACATGTGTCCCAGTTTTCATCTGTGAAATGCTGGAGGGTATGCAAATGAAGTTTTCTAGGTTATAAGATTACTAACTTAGATATAATTATTGGGATACTGAACCATTTGGAATTTGTACTGACCTTTTCCCACTCCCTCTAGTGCATGGGTGGGAATCATGTAGCCTTCCAAATGTTACTGGACTGTAGCTCCCAACAACCCTAGGCAGCATAGCTAGTGGTGAGGAATTCTGGGAATTTGAGGTATCAGCAATATCTGAAGGGCAGCACAATTCCTATCCTTACTGCTCTGGCTTAACAAAATTCTCTGCAACTCATGACATCGTGCATCTAGCTTACTCGTTACTGGTTGGACAATATGACTGTAATGTTGTAAAAAGTTTATTATTTATTTTATTTTATTTAAATTATTTCTGTATCACCACCCAGGCCACAAGGGCTCCCGAGGTGATGAATAAATAAAAACCAATTAAAACAATGCAAAGATAAAAACATTTTAAAAAACATATTAAAATGCTCTTTAAAAACTCCTAAAAGCAGTCTAAGAACAATCCTAGAATTCAGTTTGGAAACAGTTAAAACAGTCATTTTAAACACTGAATGCTGTGCAGAACAGCACTGTTTTGGTGACCTACCTGAAGCTTAAAAGAGATGGGGCAGCCTAACTTCCTTGGGTAGCGGGTTCCATGGTTGAGGTGTTGCTATAAAGAAAGCCCTGTTATTTGTACTCACCAACCTAACTTCACAAGGTATTAGGATTTTGTACAACAAATCACAAAATTCTTCAGCTAACTCTGGGAGTTATCATCTATAGTAATAACTTTTTCCAGCTCTAGATTCAGCCTCTGTCCTTACACATCTAACGTAGATATTGGAGCCAAGGAGAGATGATGAACCTTGACAAGCCCATACGTGGCAGTAGCAATGGAAATGAAGCTCTGTCCACCTCAAACTTCCCTCTGGCCTCTCTTCCCAGAGTAGAGATGGACTGACCATTGACTATGATGTCTCTACCTCTGTGCACATCTATTTCCTAAAGCAAGATGTGGAACCTATTTAATAATGTATTTAGAGGGATCATGCTTTCATTCAAGAATGCTGGCCATTCATTAGACCTTGGAAAGATTAGTCTTTTGGACACCATCTCTCAGAATTTCCTAGCCAGCATAGTGGCTGAGAATTATGAGAGCTGAGAGCTATCATGGGGGGGGGGGACCTTGAATTTTCAAATCGTGAAAAAAACCCCTGAATTTTCTAAGCTCTGCCAGACTACCTCAGTTTGAAATTGTTGCCCACAGTCCTGTGCATTCAACAAACTCATGTTCATGATTACCTTTAGCCAGGGAAGAACAGGAAAGGCATGAAATGGGCAGTGATTTTTCTTCCAGCACAGAAGTCAAGCCATTACAGGAATCACATGCCAGGAATTTAGACTTGCCACTCAAATATAAGGGGACCTTCAGGCAACTCTGCCTTCTAAATGTGTGTGCTTGTCAAACTTCCTGGCATATGATTTCTGAAATGACTTGCCTTCTGTGCTAGGAAAAAAAAAAAGCACTGTGTCCATTTCATGCCTTTCCTGAATGCATTTTCAGACATCAGGCCTGTCACATTCAAACTGCTCACTCTCAGATATGTATTTCAAACAATGTAAGGGTGCCACTGGAAATAAATACTGTTGGGGAGGCTATTGGGCAGCAGCAGTAGTGGGGGCGGTAGCACTTTAGTTAACTCTTGTTAGTACTGTACAGAAGAAAGCACTGGTAAGCACTTCTGAATGTGAAAACCCTATGATGAGACCATTCAAACTGAAGCAAGAAATAGTGCTGGAAAATGAGACACTGAAGTCTGAAGGCATTTGACCAGCTACTGAGGAAAAGCAGATGACAAGTACAAGTAGCACTGCATCTAATGATGCAAGTGGACTCAAACCGAAAGGATGGTCAGCTGCTGACACACTTAGATATTTTGCCCATATCATGAGATAACATGGCTCATTAGAGAAGGCAATAGTGCTAGGTGAAGTTGAAAGTAATAGGGATAAAAAGGAAGACTATAACAGGGGTTGCTTGACTCAGGCCATTTCCGCATGAGACTGTTATAGCGTGATGATTCCACTTTCAACCTCCTATGGAATCCTGGGGTTTGCAGTTTAGGGAGGGGCCGGCTGGCACCTCCTGAAACTGCAAACCCCAGGATTCCATAGGAGGTTGAAAGTGGAATCATCACGCTAGAACAGACTCATACGGAAATGGCCTCAGTCACAGCCTTGAGTTTACAAGACCTGAGCAGGGCTGTTAACAACAGAGGCCATTTCCACAGTAGACTGTTATAGCGATATTATTCCACTGTCAACATCCTATGGAATCCTGGGGTTTGCAGTTTTGGGAGGAGCCGGCCAGCCCCTTCCTAAACTGCAAACCTCAGTATTCCATAGGATGTTGAGAGTGGAATAATAGGCTATAACAGTCTACTGTGGAAATGGCCAGAGTGTCTTTGAGGTCTCTCATTGATAAGGTCACCATGAGTTGAAGTCAGTTTGATGGCAATTAACAGCAGCAAGAAAATATTATATGTGAAGGAAAGTATAATATGTGAAATCTTCTCAGGCATACATTAAGTAGCAGTATGATGGTATTGATTTACAGTGGAAGGCAATGGCAAGCTTCCTTTGAATAAATCTTGCCAAGAAAACCCTATGATAGATTCACCTTAGTGCTGTCATGTCAGAAATGATTTGAAGGCACATAACAACAACAATTCTCAGGGTGATATCCACTATGAGGACCAAAACAATTCCAAATCATTCACCTAGCAAGATCCCAGTGTAAATTGGACCCCTTCATTTTAAAAGGAATGTTTACAATCTTCAGGTTTTAAGGTTTTAAAATAAAATTCTGCGGCCACATGACTAGAAATAATAGTAATTTAGAGCACAGTCCACTGGGATTTTTTTTTCTATGAAAGCCATCTTGAAAGGAACCTACCATGTTTCTGCATTTCTTCACTTCAGTTCAATGAAGCTGACTGCTGAATGTTCCGGTGGATTGGTCCCTCCACAGACAGTCCTTGGTTAGCCACAGAATCTTGTTTGCTTTATTTACCTATAACTCACTTTATAGCCCAGAATTCATAGCTCAGGGAGGTTCTCAAAACAGAATTACAGTCAAACATGGAATAGGCTGCAGTCTTCAGTCATTACTCACACAGAGGGAAAGTAAAGGCAAAGGAGCTGTGGGGCCACCCTTTTAGTCCAGCCCCACTCTCACGGTGGTCATGAGGACTCTGCAGGGGAAGTCATCCCTCATCATCATCATCGTCATCATCATCATCATCTTCAGTTGTTCAATTGCTGTGTAGGCTAGATAACATTTTTTTCCATTTGTGAAGTGAACTTCAAAGATAGGTTCCAGTGTAAAGCAGCTGAAAAACACTTGATCAAAAAGTTTGGATCTACACTATGTGGCTTGAATAAAAGCAAAAGCTTTTGGGGGGGCTATGTTCAAGAATAGCTGTGTTACCACTCTGATCCTTCTTGTTAATGATCACTTTTAAGGTAAGTGTTAGCAGTGTTTCCACTCCCTCTCAACCCAAAGGTAACGTGCTCTAACCTGCTAGTTGAGGCAACACATGCTCCATGTGCCTGAAGATATGGGACACAGTCCACAAAAGCCTAAGCCCAATAAAACTGGTTACTTTTTTAAGGTGCCACATCACTTGTGAGGACTCCGTGTAAGGTGCAGAACCCTGATATTCTAGGGTTTTAATTTGCATGGGAAGTCTGCTGTAGTAGCAAAGCCTTCCTCGCTATTCGAGTTCTGACTGCACTCGTGAGGAACAGCACTGTGGTGCCTTTGGACCAATAATATGGTCCCACAGCTCTTTGTACTTCCATTTCATCTTTACTTGAGCAATGACTGAAGAAACTATGGTGCCCACCCCATAGGCAGTCTAGTATAGTGGTTTGGAGTGTTGGACTGGGACTTGGGAGATCCTGGTTGAAAACTTCACTGAGCCACAAGTCTCACTGTCTGATCTTGGGCTAGTTATTATCTTTCTCAGGCTGATCTATCTCACAATGAAAATAAAAGTGGGGGAGAATAACCATGCCCTGATGATCTTGTTGTCAGTGGAACAGTGGTGGATTTCAGTCTGAACTTTAAAGGAGCTCTCCAATATTCTGAAGCAACTACTCAAGGTTCTGAAGTGTACGCCTAAAATTTAAAGGAGCTGCCCCCAAACGGTTTCAGGACCCTAGATAGTCACTTTAATGTTCGAACTAAAGCCCAGAGTGATTTCACCACCACACAGAGATGGAAACCACCAGCTTAGCTTTGAGCTCACTGTATGATATACAAGATAGAAATTTATCAATCACTCAATCAGGATTAGTCCTCTCTTTCCATTTGAATAATGCACATCCACATTTCACAACAATTTAGGAAAAGTATCCCCGGTAATGTATCTTCAGGGCTGAGGGGAATCACTGAGTGAGGAATTTGGTAAAGACCATTGCAGACTGAAGAGGAGGAAAGGGGATGAGGAGAAGAAATGTGGCAGCACCTTTAAGACTGGTTTCATTTTTGCATGAGCTTTTGTGGATATAAGCCCACTTCTTTGGATACAATATTAGGTGGTATCAAGGCCTCAGGAATAAAGCACATTCATACAGTTGTGGAAGTGGGATAGAATATAATACGATCCAGAAAGATGAAAATCATGTCTCTTGTCCTAACTTTTCAAAGGCCTGGGAAAGGATACAAGTCTTTCAGATCTTTGCAATGGTCAGTTAGTGTTGATGTATGAAGGCAATAAATCTGCTTACCAAAAGTCAGTTTCCCTGGGTTCAAAAACTCTCTCTGAGAAGATTTTTTTTTGTCTGTGCAGTAGTGAGGACTTTTACAAAGACATCATTAAGAAATCACAGGTAAAGTAATAATGTGTTAATCTTAGAACAGAAAAAATGTATAAATGGGATGTAAACACAAACTGAACTGGAAAAATGATGCTCGGAAGCGGGGGGGGGTTTGAGTAAAACTTTAATAAAAATATATACAAAAAAAGAAAAAAAGAAATCGCAAGTAGAGAGAGATTTTTGGGTGCACGTGCTGTGGATGCATTGCTCCAGGTCAACCATGTAGAAGTTTGCATTCTCTAGTGCTATGAAGGTACTCAGGGCAGTGCCACTGACTTTGGGGGTACACTTTATTCCCAAAAGTGAAATAGTTGTGATTAAGTACAAAGTGGCAGGGTTTGTTGGCTAGGTCTGGTGCAGTCTCTTTTAGGATAGTATTCTTGATGCCTTGTAGTCCTTCCCGGTGTGGGATTTTGGTGTTGTAATTCCACGTGCACAGTAGCTAGGATGATGTTCTCTGGGAGGCTGTGGATGGACTGTATTTTCCTCAGGAAATTAGTTGTATCCTTCACATTGCCTGGAGTGTTGACAGCATACGGTCTGAGAAGTAAGTTCTTAATGCCAGATATCCCAACAGTGAGGGTTCTAATGCTTGAGACAATAGGTCTTCTCGGATTGCTTCTTTTGTGCACTTTGGGAATAGGTACAAGATGCCTGATTTGGGCTCTTAGGGTTGTCCATTCAGTTCTGTACATCAATGGGGAATTCTCTGAGTAATTTGTGTATATCTTTCAGATATTCATCAGTGGGATCTTTACAGAGGATTCTGTAAATTGTGGTATTGGACAGTTGTCTCTCAGCCTCCTATGTGTAGTCTGACTTGTTCATGATGACCACAACTTTGTCAGCTTGTCTTATAATAATGTGATGGTTGTTTCTGAGACTGTGGATGGCATTGCAGATGTTTGTCATACAAGCTGTACCTTCAGAAATTCCCTCTTCTACAAAACTATGAAAAGTGCAGGAGTATTGTCCTGTTTTGCATGGGGCCACCCCAGAAGGGCTCCATCAGGATTCTTCCCCCACTCCACATCCTGCTGCCATGCCTGCATCTGATGTCATCCTGGGCGAATGTTGGTTTGCTTAGTAATCAGTTCTGGCTGAGAGGAGAGACTGAATCATCACCTCTGAATCATCAATACCACAATTGTTCACAAAAGTGAACCAGTGAGGGTGGGTGGGGTGGCATTCTGTCTGCAACATAGTCAGGTCTGGTTCCTTTTAGAAGTGCCTCTGATTCCTTCTTGTCTTCTTTCCCATTTTAGCAGAACAGTTCACACTATGCAATTATAGCGCTTTGGTCCTCCTTTACAAGCCATGGTTTTGTGGTATGGAATTCTGGGGTTTTGTCATTTCATCCTTTGTTGTTTTGTACCTACAGAAACCCTCTCACAGGGTTTTCTTGGCAAGATTTATTCAGCGGAGGTTTGCCATTCGCCTCCTCCGAGGCTGAATGTGATTTGCCCATAATCAGCCAGTGGGCTTCAGTGGCTGAGCAGAGCTTCAAATGCTGGTCTCCCAGAAGTCCAGTCCAACACTCACTGCGCCATGCTGGGTCATAGTTTCCTTGGGTATTTGGGATTCTTTGCCAGAGAACTCTATTGCCCCCCTAAACTATGAATCCCAGGATTCCAGTGCTGCAATTATTTAGTGCTATCGTTGTTTAGTGTGACAGGGTTCTCAGACTGTGTTTGTTGCACACACTATTTCAAAGGACATTGTCATTTCAACAGAAAGATTTCACTGTGATTTGAGGGGGAGAGGTGAGAGCCAGGGTTGATCTGTGTCCAGTGGAGATCCATTCATGAACTTACATTTTGCTGCAAAGCAGACCACTCATTATATTATTTGACTCTGCAGGCTCTTGTTATTGGTGTGAGAACAGCAGGTCTGATATTTAAAAGAACAAAAGAAACAAAACCTTCGAAATTGGAATTAGGAAGCCACATCACACGTAGGATGCTCTAAGGTCTGCTGCGTGATTCATCATCTGGAAGAAAACAAACCACATCTTCCTCATCCTCCCAGCCGTTGCCCTTTTCGGCTCTCTTGATTTGAATCATCCTGAACATTTCGGACTAGGTTCTGTAAATCTGAGGACTCCGTAGCCCCGGCTCGCCCTTTCTCCCAGTGCGTAAAGACCTGCAACAACCCTCCAGCGGCAACAACCTCCTGGCGGGCGGGCAACGAATTTGAAGCCAGTGGTAGGCAGGATCGTCCCAGGGTTGTGTTTGTAGCCATTTCCGCACTAGCCTGTTATAGCGCGATGGTTCCACTTTCAACCTCCTCTGGAATCCTGGGGTTTGCAGTTTCGGGAGGGGCCGTCCGGCCCCTCCCGAAACTGCAAACCCCAGGATTCCAGAGGAGGTTGAAAGTGGAACCATCGCGCTATAACAGGCTAGTGCGGAAGGAGCAACCTCGCAACGTCACTCAGCCTCTTGGGATGCTTTTCCACGCCTGCCTCGGGCGACCAATAAATGACTTTCCACTGCTTTACAAAAACCTTAAGCCAAGCGTATTGCATCACAGCGTCCTCCTTGCCTCTGGATTGTTAGAGTACCTCCAACTCGTGGGGGAAACCATAAAATAAAAGCTGCCCCCGAAACAGCAGGTGATGGTGGTGGTGGTGGTGGTGGAGGAATAGGATATGCACGTGAGACTCCTTCCTCCGCCGAGCAGGGCTGCAAGGAAACCGTAGGGCGCGTCCCCAGAGGATGGACTGCTGGAGGGAGGGTCACGTCTGTGGCGGCTCTGGCGCAGAGGGGCACTAGGACCCGGAAGAGCCCGCCTGCCTGCCCGCTCCTTCGTTCGCCTCTCTTCGCTCTGCAGGACTGAGCAGGGAGACGAGAGCTAAAACAAACAGCTGTGACTGTGCGAGGCAGCCAAACCCGGGGGGCGGGGGAGAGGATCCTACCCCCACTCCTCCCTCCCTCCCTCCTACATCCCGGTCCCCCCAAGAAGCCGCTCCCCAGTCCACTCGGGGCTCCCGGGGCTCCGCTGGGGCTCTCAGGATGCGGAGGATCCGGGCGAATGCCATCGCCATCCTGACCGTCGCCTGGATCCTGGGCACTTTCTATTACTTGTGGCAGGACAACAAGCCCCAGGCGGCGGCAGCCTCCAGCCGCTCGCCCAGCAGCAGCAGCGGCGGAGGAGGAGGCGGCGGCGGCGGCGGCAATGGCAACGCCGGCGGCAAGAGCGGGCAGAGAGCGAGCGGCAAACTCGAGCCCCGCAAAGAGGAGAGGACGATCCCGCTCCTTGTAAGTAGAAGCGCGCGCGCCTAGATTTCCGCACTGGCCTGTTCTAGCGCGATGATTCCACTTTCAACCTCCTCTGGAATCCTGGGGTTTGCAGTTTCGGGAGGGGCCGGCCGGCCCCTCCCGAAACTGCAAACCCCAGGATTCCAGAGGAGGTTGAAAGTGGGATCATCGCGCTATAACAGGCCAGTGCGGAAGAGAGACCCGATCGCAGAGAGAGGGGAAGACCTTTGGATCCCTCCCCTCCCCTCGGCAGGGAGGAGTTTCTCCCCCGGAGGGGAAAGGTGCGTCTGGAGGAGATGACGCGTGTTCAGTTTCGGGGTTCTTCTTTCGGCCGCCGCCGTTGTGGCGTTGCTGCTCCTCGACTGCAGCGCGAGTGGGGCCATTTCCGCACTAGCCTGTGATACAGCGCTATCATCCCACTTTCGACCTCCTCTGGAATCCTGGGGTTTGCCGTTTAGGGGGGAGCCGGCCGGCCCCTCCGCAAACGGCAAACCCCAGGATTCCAGAGGATGTCGGAAGCGGAATCATCGCGCTATCACGGGCTAGTGCGGAAAGGGAGAGATGCTGGCGGGAGTCGGGCATCAAGCGACTGTGCGGATTGGCAGCGGCGGCTGAATGGCTGGGAATGGATGGAGAGGGGAGGAGGAGGAGGAGGAGGAAGAGAAGGAGCGGGAAACCGAAAGGGAGGAAGAGTTTCGTCGGCGTCGATTTCTTTGTGTTGCCTCTCGCAGCCTTGCTCGTCACCATGGCAGCGTTTACAACCGGGGGAAGAGCCGCCCAGTGGCGTCCCGGTGCCGGGGGCGGAGGTGGGGAGGGGTGGCCCGGGGGAGACAGCCGCTCCGGGGGCAAGAAGTGCCGCGCGTGGGGTCCGCGGAGTCGCGCCGGGTCAGTTTCGTCGTTCGGCTGGGAGCCGGTCTGCTCTCCCGGCTGGAAGGGAAGGGAAAGGGGCGGGGCGGGGCGGAGGAAGAAGAAGCAACCAGGGAACAGATTCGGATTTGGGTCCACGACGCGTGTCGGCTAGGAGGCCAAGTTCGGGGCTTTGGAGGAAGTGGGAGTCGCGTGGGATTGGCCTGGACCGGCCCAGCTGGACCGGACGGGTCTTGGGTCCGGGATGGCGGAGGTCCAAATCCTCTCGAGTTCCCTGTGGCTAGGTTGGTGGTCTTGTCCTTACTGGGCAACTTCTTGTCCCTCTCATCTCTTTTGTCCGTGCCCATACCGCGTGGAAAGCCGCTGGTCTAGTGCTTGGACCGGTCACTAAAGCTGGGAAATGGAGGTCCCGCTGGGAATTGGGGGGTTTGCCTTACGGATATGGACATCTGGCTTCGGATCACTGATGGTTATCCTCCCCTTCCACCAATGCAGCCCTATAGTCTGCTCCAGTACGACAACCTTTGTGGTACCCATAAAGGAAAACAAATTTATTATAACAGGAGATTCTGTGCATTTACAATCTACTTCCTCAGATGCCTGGAATAAAATCAGGGAGGTTCAGATGGATATACAGGATTTCAGTTGCAAAGGTTCAGGTACATATAACACAGGTCTTCTCTTCATTAGCAGTGTGACAGCCATCATGGACCTGTGTGTGTGTGTGTTGGGGGGGATACTCTCAGATTTGTATGGAGCAGAGTTCATCTGACTACACACAAGATTCCTGTGTTAGTGTTCTTGTGGCATTAGTACTTGGGGTACAGAGGGACAAGTGGCTTGTGTCTAGCACAGTCACTAATTACATCAACTTTGACCCTAAAATAAAGTCAGGACTGGTTCATACTTTATCAAGAAGAAGAAGAAAAAGGAAGTAGAAAAGCAAATAGTTTTGCATTGGTTCTTTCCCAGCTTCAAGGGAAATGTGCGAAATGGGATGCACACCAACTTTGCCAGCCCCGGTCTCTCAGGGTTTACAGATCTCTCTGTGTGTGAGATGAGTGAGTCACAGCTGCTGCTTTCTTCACCCCTCCATAGCAGAGAGAGGGCCCCGGAGCTCAGCCGTAGAACACATGCTCTGCACGCAGAAGGTCTCAGATTTGATCCTAGCCGTTGTTAGTACTATCAAATAAATAAATAAACAAAATAGGTAGCAGGGCTGGGAAAAACAACTACCCAAGACCCTGAAAAGCGGCTGCCTGTCAGATTAGGCGGTACATGAGTAGACTGGCCAATAGTCTGACAGAGTAGAAAAATTGCTTCATATATAATGTATGACGAGGCCCTTGGAATGACTCAAAATGTGTTAACAGTTTGGACATGCTTGGCCAAGTGCACAGGACTGATTGCCACAATGGGTAAAAAGCATAGCTGTGCAGACCAGCAGTCAGTGTCCTTCATGTTTGGAGCACAGAACCCCTGCTTGTTTGGGAGTTTTAATTTTTAACTAAAAAGGATGGGGCTTTCTTGATTGCTGGTCCTTGTGCCTCCCACAACAGTAATCTTCTGCATACTCGGTAAAAGTCTGTGTGCGCATTCAAATTAGCTGGCAGCTTTCCACCTCCTGATTCTCTCTGCTGTACAGGGTACTGTATCAACAATATCCTTTATAAAGAGCTGTGCTTTGCTCTTTGTGACCCATCCACAACGCTATTGCAATGAGAGAGGGCGCTTCTCTCTTATGCGAGGGGAAAATCATAGAAGTCTTTCATCTCTGCTAGATGAAGGCTTCCCTCTGCCAGGGAAAGCTGCATCTCATTCAGGCTGTAAGATAGCCTAAGATAAAAGTAATACATTTTAATAAAACTAACAGAAAGTCATTGGGAATGACCTGGCCAAAAGCACTTTAGAAATTATATATGTGTCATTTTATCTGTACCACAATTTATTACCTGAATTCAAAGCTGGAACTGAAATAGAAATAAGACAGACTATGTGTCTTAAAGTCAAGAGTCTTAGAAATCAGAAGTCTTGGCTCATAGTTTTGTTGGATACATATATATTGATGTTGTTTTCCTTAGTTTTTCTCATCTGTAAAATGGTCTGATAGGTTATACCAGATACATTTTCTTTCCAGTGTTCCAAACACATGAGTTGTAAGTAAGTTACAGTGATGTACCACTGGAGGCTGAAATATATAACTGAGAGCTAGGGACATGCAAACTTGGTTGATTTATCATGTATTTTTTCCATGGGACAAATAAGTGGTGAATAGTAATGTTTTCTCAGATCTGATTCTGAGTGGTATTCTTGGAATATTAACTCTCTGCACCTCCTATTTTTTTAATGTTCAAAATGAAGGTAGTAAAATAGTCCTTACTGCATGGGAGTGGTTATATTTTATTCTGATGATTGCAATATTGCTTTGAAATTTTAGGATGAAAAGTGGTGCTGATTATTATGATGTTGTTATTACTGCACAGAGTGCATAGAAGCATGCAAAATGTTCATTTCCAAGCTGACATTGCTTCAACTCATTTATGCAAAATTGAATAGCGCTGGGAAGAATGATATTGCAGAGGTAGCAGAGTATTGTTGTTATTATTATTTTAATAGGGAGAACAAATCTTCGCTGGATTTATTCTCCAAACCCACTGAAACAGAACTGTTGCTGCCATCTTCCTTCGTCCCTGTTTCTTTCAGTTATCTGGATTGATGATATTTGCTGTATCACAGAGCCACCAGACCCGAGGGCTGCTTGCTCCACGTTCCTGCCTGATGCAGGGGAAATATAATAATAAGAGGAATGAGTGGGAAGAATGCAGGAACATACCATCTCCTCCACAAGCTTGGTGAGATGTTCTTTCTGGACTTGAGCAACATTCCCTTTATTTAATAAAGCAGGGTGGAGATGCTGGATCTTTCTTGGGTGGCTGGCTTTTTCTTCTCTCTTCCTCTCTCTCCAGTACATACATGGCATAGTTTGTACAGCGTTGTCTACAGCTGCAAGCATCAAGCCAATAAAGAGCCATGTTCTTGCTGCCGTGACCTCAAGCGGTTGTGCTTCTATTGATTTGGAAATGTAGTGAATGGGTAATGGCACTGTACTGGGATGTAATATGAATAACAAACAGTTCCACTGGCAAGAGTGTTACCAGGTTGTGCGATCCAGGGAAAATGGATCAGCTGAATAGTAAACCTCAAAGGTGGGGAGGAAGCACTTGGAAGGAGCAGGCTGAAGTAGCAAAAGGAGGAAGAATTCTGCCTTGCTGAGGTGGATGGACAAGTGAGTTGCCTTCATATTTTAAAGCATATCCCATGGCTAAGAATCCTAGAGGCCTGTGCTGCTTTGAAAAGCCTTTCCCAACCAGGTATCATTCAGTTGTGTTGAACCACAACTCCCCATTATCCTCAGCTAGGGGAAAGCTGCACTAAGGATTTGGCTTTCTCTGTTCACAGTTACAGATCTCAGATTCAGAGAGGGCCTGTGTTGGCTTTGTGCCCCGAGATAGCTGGTGACCTGACAGACTGCAGTTTTAACTGGGTGGATCAGTTTAAAACTGGCTAGTTGGCAGCCTTCATATCATACTGAAAAGGTTCCTAAAAAGAGGAAAGCCCAACCACAGGCATTCTGTCTAATGTATACCTTGTATATGCTTTAACTGGTCTTCCCTTCCCAATTTGCACTAAATGTGCTGGTATCTAAGGGTCAGTATGAGCGCACAAGATTTCTGTCCTAGCCCTGAGGACTTTGAGACATGGGAAGCAATTCAGCACCATGCTTTCAGTGGTTTCAGTACTTTTCACCTCTCTGCTAGGACAGTAAATCCTGCAGTTAGGCTTGTAAAAGACCATTTGCCTGGGTGGCTGCAGCAAAAATCGTCTCAAAATATAATGAGGCAGGAATGTTTTGGAGGAGTGAGAGAGCATTGGGATAGCCCAGAATAGTGGAGGGAGGGAATCATGTGGCCCTCTAGATGTTGGACTGCAAATCCAGCATCCATGAATGGACTGTCCAGTGGTGAGGAATGCTGGGAGTTTCAGTTTAATGATATATAGAGGGCTGCATAGTTTCTATCCTTGGCTGAGAAGAAACATCAATCTGCCATAAAAGGCATACACAGGAAGCTTCATTATATCAAGTCAGTATTAGTCTGTCTGTCCTGATATTGTAAACTCTATCCAGCAGTGAATCTCTGGCATTTCAGACAGAAGACTGTCCTAACCCTAGCTGGATATGCCACAGACTGGATCTGGAACCTTGGAAAAATTTTGAACTATAGCTCCCAGAATCCCCCAGCCACATGGCAATTGCAGTTCATGCTAGATGGGATATTGCAAGTTGCAGTCTAAAAAGTAACTTTTCCAAACTGTCCATACTCCATGTTAAAACATGGGCTCTATAAGTGAACTAGGTCCTCCTGTGTGAGAGGAAAGGGGAACCAAGCAATGTTTTTGACAGGGGATGTAGGTAGAATCATAAAATATGTGGACACAATTTGCAGAATTCTCTTACAGTTCCAAAGGATGCGTCCACTCTGTCTGTCATTATGAACATGCACAGGAGACACATTGCAAGCAAAATTGTGAAAATATCAAAGTAAGAGGGAATATGCGGCTAGATGAAAAACAGCAGCAAAAAGCAAGGAGTAACCCAGGCATGAACTCATCCACTTTTGAAAATAAGCACTCCATTGAGACTCTTCTGAAGTTGGGATAAGTCTGCCAGGGCCCCAAAGTGCTTGTCTCCTATCTTTTATGCGTACATGGGTGTAGACGCATCAAGCACATGCTATGCATGCGGAAAGTTCCAGCTTCAGTTTCCTGGCATTTCTAGTAAAAAAGGAACAGTTAGAGGTTAATAGGAACACATTCAACTTGAGACCCTAGAAATATACTATCAGTCACCGTAGACAATATTGGGCCAAATGGACACACATTTTGATCTGATGATACATCTCAGGGTCAGCATGATGTATTGGCTTGACTGTTGGACTAGCACTTGGGGAGACTAGGATTCAAATCCCCACTTGGCCACAGAAGCTTACTGGGTAACCAAGGCGAAATCACACTCTCTCAGCCTTAGAGGAAGTCAGTGGCAAACCTCCTCTGAATAAATCTTGCCAAGAAAACTCTGTGATAGGGTCATCATAAGTTGGAAACAATGAGAAGGTACAGAATAAGAACAACAGACACATCATCTTATGCATAAAGCTGATGGAAAGACTGATATTGGCCAAGAAATAAAAGAAGCAAGGAACTCTGACAAAAGAACTCATACCAAATAAGACTATAATAAATAATTATACAGTCTCAAACAAATGATATAGACAGTTTATAGTATTTTAAACAGGTAAAATCAATATTAATATCAACAGCCCATACAGGGAACAAGTGAATAAAAGTGAATAACCAGAAAAATGCAGGCTGGAATAAAATGCCAACAGTTCCTACACATCTATATAGACTATACTGTACACAGTCATGAAAAACAACTACATGCAATCATAACATGATGAAAAATGACACAGAAAGAAGCTAGCTTCATATAGGAATGGTGGCAGACAGCAAACTACTACATGTGGGAATTTGTGTAGTTGTGTCGCTGGTTTTCCTTGGTTTTAAATAATACCATTCTAGGAACTCTTTGGTTGATGATTCATCTGCAAGTGTAGCTAAGACTGGTTTGGTGAACTTCAAATGAACGGAGATTTTAATTCATTACAATTAGTTTTGATTTTTCAGGAAATGATTCACTTTTATGGTTGTGCAGGTTAGAATTCCGTGCAGTGACCAAAATCTTCCTCCTCAAACTCATCTTGGAAGCAGGGCAGCCCACCCAACGTGGCCATTGGTGTGTTACTGGAGAGAAAGTGTTGGGCTGGTGAGCATGCATGCATCCAGCTATTTTCTTGTGGCTGGACTTGTTGCACAGACTTCCTGAGGACAGAGGTTTTGGCAGATTTCGTTGGTGGTGTATTGCAGTACCACACATCCAGCTTCTCTGCTTGTCCCTCTGCTGTCTGACAACATGGAAATAGCTGTGTTGGGGAGGGGCTGTGCTCCCTACAAGGTAGGAGGTTTTTTGTGTGTGTTGGGGGGTAGCACTGGAAAACGTAGCCATGGAGTTCTAGCTGTATGATACATTTATGTCTCCTGATGTAGGATCTCAGCCAGTGTTTTTAAACCTACTTTCACTTATGATACTTTATAAGGAAGTAATAATCCAACACTTCAAAACTTTTGTAGCCCTTTAATTTTGCCTTAGCTACAGCTGGCTTTGCCTCATCTTCTGCTGCAGGGATCATGCCAGTTTAGGTGTGGACCACATGCTAGCAAAGCAATGCGGCACATATCTGTCTGTACACACTAAAAAACAAACAGCCCTTGGCCCCTGTTCTTGATTAATCTTTTGGACTGTGTTTTCCAAAATTTTTAAATGTACAGGTTTTTCCCCTCTATAGTCAATTTGTTCAAAAAGTGCCAAAAAAGTGTCATCACTGTTGCACCTTAAGTTCTCGATAACAGCTTTAGGAGGAACTCAGGAAACCTTTCTTCCTAAATCCCATGAAACTAGTTGAGATGAATGATAAATATGCTTAAAACTGTTGGGTTTGCCCCCTGTGCCCCCCTATACATACTCTAGTTCTTACTTTCTTCCTATTAAATACTAACTGGTTTTTTTTAATTGGAGATGCTGGGAAACTGAAGTCAAAATTTCAGTCTTTTTCTCTGAGATCATTAAGATGCAATATTTCCCTCCCTAATGCCCTTCAAAGAGGGAAAAAAAAGAGAGGAGGAGTTAAAAACTGTCTATGGAAATGGTTCAACTGTGGAATCATGGGAGAAGGAAACTGCAGGACCTATGCAAAAGTGCACAGAATATTTGTCCAGAAAACTGTAGCAGCAAAAAATATGCTTTTGGTCAAATTGCTCAAGTTGCATTTCTTTTTTTCTGAAGAAAACAAAGGAGAAGAGCCAGAATTCATAGAAGGCATTCACACTTTTGTAACAAATGCATCAGTTCTAATAAACATACTTATTAGATGGTATGGTTAGAATCTGGCAGCAAGAGCTGTACAGGAGGTAACTTCCTTAACTCATACAGGAAGGCAGGATGCCAGTGTGTGAGAGACAAATACATAATAAATAAAAGTGGATTTAAAAAACTATCTATGCTAAGGACAAACAGAGCAGATAAAGCTGTCTGCCTCAAAAGCCCCTTCAAAGCTTCTGTGGCTTTGGTATTTATTTCCCCTCCCCGCTTAAACGGCAGGATAAAATCAAATCAGCTTGGAGATTTTAATGGTGAGGAACCAAGGCAACCAGTATGTTCAGTTTTCTCTTTCCAGGAAAGCAATACTATGTGAGCTGACCTAAGCATGAAGGGCATCAGTTTCTTTTTTAAAAACGAGATAGATCTGTGCATTGATCATCAGAAATTGCTTGATAAAAATGTAAACTCACATTTGCTACAAATGCCAGACATTGGTGAGCATATGTCTTCTAAAGGTTTGGGGTTGTGAGATAACAAGAAATACTGTGCTTGGTTGAGAGGATGATAGGCAATAGAATGCCTGAAGCTACTCTCGTTGACCCAGGACCCTTTCATACTACGCAGTTATAGTGCTTCGATTCCACTTTAACTGCCATAACTACAACCTGTGAAATCCTAGGGCTTGTAATTTAGTGAGGTATTAGAACTCTTTAGCTGAAAATTCTAAACACTCCTCGCTAAACTGAAATTCCATAAGATGTTTACATGGCAGTTGAAGTGGAATCATAGTGCTATTACTGTGTGGTGTGAGTGGGCAGAAAACCCTATCCTCTGAATCCCAGATGAATATATTCTGACTGTGCTCCTGTAATGATTAGGGGAAGGTGGTCTGTAAATGCTTAATTGTCTCTTATTTGATTCATTCATTCATTTACAGGCTCCAGGGCTGTATCATCCCAGCACTGGACCATAGCCTGAACAAATTACTTTTCTGGACTAGAGCTTCTGAAATCCTCCAGCCAGCATGGCCACCGGACAAGGTTTCATGCCCTATCCTTGATAATAAGTATGTGGCTTGAATCAAGTCCTCAGAACCTTGCCATAAAATGAGAACTTGCTTGGGATTTTCCAATATTTGTAATAACTGTTTTAGTAGAACCCTATTATGTTTTCCTATCTCTTGGCTCTGTGGGGAAGACATGATAAAAAGAAATACATGTTGGAATGGTGATGCTACAGGGTCCCATATCCTCCAACATTCCCCAGATGAAAAATGGCATATGTAGTTGAGCATATCAGAGTGTACTCAAAAGGGTGTAGCCAAGCCACAAGAGGGCAAAAGTTATTAATGAGGAAGAACACACAAAACAACTATTTTAAGTTAAGAGACCTTGGAACGAATGCACTGTGTTTAGGAAATATGGGGGAAAGGGAGGGGGGACAAAACAAAAGAAAACAACAAGTGCAGCTACTGGGAAGGGTAAACCTCCACCTCTTCTCCTCTTCTCCCTCCTGCTGAGTTAACTGAATGAAAACTGGTTTTGCACTTTGAACTCTGTTTGCAGCAGCTGAAGTAATTCAAGGATGAAAGAGGCATGTGAAAAGAAGAAAGAGATACCAGGACATTTTAAAAGTAGCATAGAAAGTTGGACAGCAGAGGATTAACTGGTACTGTCTCTGCCAAACAATTATAGCTGGAAGGTGTGACAGAGAAAACTTGTTTTCCCAAGACTTCATTGTGTAATGAAGCTTGGGGAAAGTTCTTTGGACTACAAATCCCAGTGGCCATGCTGGCGGGGGGGGCGGTGGCGGCGGCTGAGAGCTGTAATCTAAAAAGTATAACTTCCACATTCTGCTTTGTGAAGCCAGTTATTCATCCCTCAATAAAGGCATATAAATTGTATGATGGGGCATTTGGAACCTTTTCCAAAGTCCGCAAAGTCCCTCTAGAGAACCACTACTGGAATGTATCTCTAGTTTGTTCACTCATTCATTCATTCATCGGGAATATTTCCATCCCACATTGTCGTCATTTTACTCTGAATGCAATTTACAATAGATAACAAACATCAGTTACACACACAAACATGCATGCATGCGCACACAAATAAAATGGCACCTGAAATAGTAGCCACAACATTAAAAAGAAAGCAGCAGCAGCAGGGTTAGACCAGAGCTCTTAAGAAATGATCAGAGACACAGTGGCAGAGCTTGGAGTGTGTTTGGGGGGGGCAAGTGGGGGGGGCTGTGCCATGGAGGTGTGGCCACAGTGTGTGCGTGTGTGGCCACAGTGCATGGGGGTGTGGCTGTGAGCTGGGATGCCCCAAAAACATTGCCGCCAGGAGCAAAAGACCCTCATCACCCCCCTGCCCCTACGTGACTGCAGAGACACAAGATAGAAGAGTAGAACAAAAATATCCTTCAAAGACTGGAGGAATAAATTTTTTTGACTGCCATCCAAAAAGAAGAAACATGGATGGCACTAGGCAAACATTTCTGGAGCAGGTATTCCACAAGTGGAGTATCACAACTGAAAAGTTGCAACCTGCCTTGTGTTTGAAGGTGGAGGCACCCAGGAGAAGGGCCTCAGAAGAAGATCTTATATTGCAGGCAACTTCATGAAAAGACAATCCCATCAGACACTAAGATCCCAAATTCTTTTATGCATAGTTAGAAATCATTACTATTTTGAGACTACTGCTCCCTGAAGTCCCTGGTTGGAGCTGGTAACATTTCTGAGCTATAGAATTTTGTGAGCCAGTGTCAGCACTTTGGACTGTACCTGGAAACACAGTAGAAGCTGGTGAAGATACATTGGCCAAGTCACCTTTTAGGATATGGAAAGACACTATGAGTGAAAGTTCATTTGAACCCTCCATTCCTTCTTGGTATACCTGGTTCATCACCATTTTGCCCTCCACTCAGCCTCTTTTGCCTACCCTTAGGGTATCTTGCAACTGATTGACCTCCTATTGCAGAAGAGGCAGGTCCTGGGTGTAAAAGAGCTTGTACTCCCCCAATAGTGAAATTCCCTCGTTTGCCCCCAGGATCATGAATATGGGGGAGAATGTAGAGCCTTGAGAGTCACAAAAACAGCCTAGTGGTATACTTGCCCCACCCCTGCAGCAATCTATCTACCCTTGATGTAATCAAAACAAGGTTGATTCTCTTGGAGAACCACACCACACTGACACCCCAACCCTAAGATGGTGAAAGATTTTCTGTCATGTCAGAAATGCCAGGGTACCTAAAGTAAGGGATAAACCAAAAACCATTCTCATATTGTGGGCCTGAATTTTAAGGCTGAGTGCAACTTCCCAGACAATGCAAGGCAACCGCCACCTCCTTGGTCATGTGAACCATCCATGAACAGCATGTTTCAGCATTTGGGTAGTGCATTAAAAATGATGTAATAGATGAGACTTTATCTATCCCTAATCGAGTTGTTATATATCATTTTACCTATGTCCTTAATATAAGGTCGCTGCCCTGCAATCTGGACAGATAGCCATGTTACTGTGAAACATGTAGCAGAGATATTTCCTTCAATCATTTTGCAACATTTGACTTGCAAAAGCAGCATCTGTAGATGGGACTCTTCTTTTCAGAACTCTTAAAAGCACTACAACATGGGATCTAGCACCTGCATATAAGGGGATCTTGTTGCAGTTTGTCAGCTGAGGTAATTAACATTTTGGGCCACAGATTTAACTACAGTCATCCCTCCACATTTGCTAGGGTTAGGGGCACTTTCTACGTGAAAGTGGAAAAAAATGTGAATAACTCTAGGCCCTCCCAAACCATATTTAACACACAAAAAGTATAATCACCATATTCAACCCACCATGGATTCTTTTGAGGCATCAGGGTTCCTTCACAAGACAGAAGTGGCTGGTTGGTGGTGCTTACTGCTGCCACCACTGCTGCCTCACGCCATTTTAATAGGGACTTAGAAGCCTCATTCCCAGCTTCTCAGTCTCATGAAGCCTGCAGTCCCTATTACAAATGGCATAGGATGGCAGCAGAGGTGATAGCAAATAATCTGTGAATAATCAAATCCGCAAAAGTGAAACCCGCAAATGTGGAGGGCTGGCTGTATACCTTCCAGATGGGCCTACCGAAGAGGCATAACGTAGGTGTGTTCACTAGGTGTTCTCATTGCTAACATCTACCTTACCCTACTTATCAATTGTGCTGATTTGGCTAGCTCACTGCTCTTTGGGGTACCTGAGAGCTGAATCTTGTAACACTGTGAGATTTACAAAGACTGGATTTTTAAAGCATTTTCATATTAGGGAGTGTGAGATGGTATATTAGCATAACTGACATGTTTATATCCCTGAGTAAGGAAATACATTTTCTGAATTGTAGAAGAATATGTATTTTTTAACAGTGCTCCAAAAACTCTGGCTGAGCTCATTATTAGATTCCAGCAAACTGTCTCACTGGCTGTGCCATAATCCCATTATTTAATCTGTAAAAAAACCAGGGATGTCTAGTTTCTTCTGGCAAAAGTTGGATAGTATGCAATGTTATAGCTTGCTTAAATATGTGTTCAGATTCTTCTTCTCTGATCCTCGAGGACAACTCTTCTTTCCCAATTTGTGTTAGCCCTATTACAAGCTTCTGCAGATGTCCTCTGAAATTTATTTCAAGCACTTGTACTTTACTCTTCTTCAATTGAAAAATTTTGCAGAGCAGCATCTTACAAACTAAGGAAAAAAGGGGACACTTCCTGCCCTCAGGCATACAATCCCAAAGACACAGCACAAAAGGAAAAAAGGAGGAGGAGGGAGGAGGAGAAGGAAACAAACAAATTTGGTACTAGTTCCTGCATTTGCAGTATTCTTATAGTCAAAGGCTGAAATGAACATAGATTTGGGGAACTAAAAAGAGCTTGTCTCTCAGCAGACTGGATAGAATTAACCTGTGTATGTATATGCCTTCAACTTGCCTATTGACTTATGGTGACCTCATGAATTTCATAGGATTTTCTTAGGCAAAGAATACTGGGAGGTGGTTTTGCCAGTTCTATTTTCTGAAATATAGCCTGCAGCACCTGATATGAGCTAGAAGGTGGTATGCATTTAAATCTTTCCTCCTCACTGTAAAACTGGCCTCCCAGAAAAGAGGTGATGAACTTATGACTCTTCAGATATTATTAGAATTTGGACTCATTGTTCATTATGCTGGCTGGGACTGATTGGATACTGCAGTCCCATAATATTCAGAGATCCACACATTCTTCACTCCATCCCGCTTGTTCTAGTGTTTAGGTTTTAACAGGGTTTCGGTCTTAACTTTCTTAGTTGCTGAAACATTACATTCTTCAAAACATGTATTCTCTTCTTCATTCTTCCTTTTCAGGCATTACTTCCTCATCTCTCTGAAACATTCACCCAAAGATGTCCATGTTTTATATGAAGCTTGGTTAAATATTTGAAATTTTCCCATTGACTTGTTATTATGCAAAGGTGGCAGTCATTTCCCTGTACATTGTGCCTCCTTTTTGCTGAATACAGTTACACTGGATAAATATATAAACCTCTTTATATGGCTCTTTAGATAAGAGCCTACACAACAGTGTGTCTGCTTATTTCATATATTCTTCCTTTTAACATCTTCAGGATGGCTTAAGCCTATTCTAACAAGGGTTAATTTGTCATAAAGTAACATACTGCAGGGGAGACCATTCTATTGAATAACCACAGTGGGTCACTCAAAATGCTAAATGTTATTTTGAAAAAGTAACACAATACTCTAACACTCTTAATATACTACTAGTCCATATTGCTTTTTGTTATTTTGCTTGATTATTATTTACAAAAATATGTATTAAAATAGAAAAATGAACAGAAATATCACCCAGCGTTTTAGAATTAACATGTAAGCAATTGTCTGTCACACTAAAAAAGTAACAGTGCTTCTGATTGTCACATTAGTTTGCAAAATTAAGAACTGATGTGCCCTTGCTACCTCAAAAAGTAATGCATTACAGGCACAGTTGTTATTTCTAGCACATTACCCCTCAGCTCAAGTCCAGAAATCATTGAAACAATGTTAGTTATTTGCAGGCGCTATACCACAGATAAATGCCCCATGGCCTTCAGCCTCTCTCTGTATGACCCATGGAGCCTCTGCTCCTTTCCCCACTGCCCAGCTGAAGACCCCTTGGACTGGAGGTGGAGAAAAGAGAGTTGAAGATCAGGACATCAACTGTAGTAGCAGTGTGTGTTTGAGGGAGGGGAGGGTTGGAATGTTTGCCTGAGTGGTTTGCCCAAACCACTGCATCTTGGCACACCTGGTGTTTGGTGGCAAAAAGGTTGCAGGCTTAGTGCTACAAGGACTATGAGAAAAACTAGATGGAGTACACTGGTAGATCGTAATATCATACCAGCCCACCCCTACTACTAGCTCTGTCCAGCTTCTTCCTTGATGTCTGTTCTGAGAGATTACTTCCGTGCCTCACGCAGCTTTGCCTGATTTAATTCTTATTTGAGTGGACTCTGCCTGTCTGAAACATGGACTGCTTTAGACTCAGCAAAGGCTGGTCTTTCCAGAAGGCCCAGTGAGGTGGTTGCCTCAGACTGCAGGGAGCAGCACATTTTTTGTTCTCACATGGTGCTGCCATTGCTGCTTTTGCCACTCGTCCCTCCAAAATGTCTTTAATCTGACGATCCCTGGGAGCAAGGCATTCAAAAATTAGGGAACCTCCACATTGCCACTATGTACCTACTCCTTTTTTTTTGGTGGCATGTGGGGAATACTAGAATTGCTGCTGTTGTCATTGGCCATTTCCACCAGTCGGCCCCTCCCGAAACTGCAAACCCCAGGATTCCATAGGATGTTAAAAGTGAAATAATCGCACTATAAGAGTGTAGTGCGGAAATGGCCATTATGTTCCTGGTCCTTGCCTTGCTCCTTCCACAGTGGGATGGGTGCACAAGTATTACTGCCAGCTCCACAGCCTTCCTCTGATGAGTGTGGGTGTCTGCATATGTATGTAGGTGTTTTTGTATCTGGGGTGTTGCCTGGCAGTGCTGTTACATACCTACCAATTGTACTGATTTGGCAGGGACAGTCCCAATTAATCCCCTGTCATCTCATTTTTCCAGCTGCCTTTAAAATGTTCCAATTTTTATCTCTTCCTTCCACTTGTGCTCTTTGTCCTCAGCTTACTTCAGTTGCTGCAAACTGAGGTCAAAATGCCAAAGTAGTTTACACTCAATTAACTCAGTGGGAGAAGAGGAGAGGGCAGAATCTTGCCCTTCTTAGCAGGCTCATGCAAAAGCAAGTTCCTGCAACCTTTCTCCTAGCTTGCCTGTTTTGCTCATGAATAATTTTTGCAGTCTCGATCACACTCTGATATTGCTTAGCCACATGTGTCCCAGTTTTTATCTGTGAAATATTGGAGGGCATGCTGTTATGTGCACCAACCGTGCACCAGCAGAAGCTGGATGGCCATCTGTGGGAAGTGCTTTGATAGTGTATTCCTGCATGGCAGAGGGTTGAACTGAATGGCCCTGGTGGTCTCATCCAACTCTATGATTCTATGAAATATGTCTTGCAGGGGGAGAGAAAGGAAAGCGCCACAATTTCCACCTCAGACAGTGGGATGAGCTTGGCTGGTCTCTGCTTTTGGATCGTCCTTGTCTGACTCATATACTCTTTGGGAGGGCTCTGTTGGCTTGAACATGAACTGTCTTTGACTCTGTTTCTTGCTTAGATAGTCATTCCAAGTCAGACCTTACTAGTTTAGACATGGCCCTGGAATTGTCCTAGCCTTGAACAGGACCCATCGTGGGCAGTGCCCACCCTACCTTTTCATTACAATGTGAATTTCCATGTCCACAGCTGGCAGGTTTCCCTAATGTTTTTGTTATTACCAGTCACACTTACGCATGTGTACATCTTCCAGTCATCTGTAAACTTATGGTGACCCCATGGATTTTTTTTTTAGGGTTTTCTTAGGCAAGGAATACTCACAGATTATTTTGCCAGTTCCTTCCTCTGAAATACAGCCGACAACACTTGGTATTCATGGATGGGCTCCCATCCAAGTACTAACCATGACTCATCCTGTTTAGCTTCCAAGATCAGATGAGATCTAGTCTCTTTAGGGTATTTAGGCCCCTACCAAGCACACTTACAAGTCCACATGTAAAGGTAATCATTCTCAGAAAAACACGCAGTGATATACCATGCTTTAGTAAGGAAGCCCTGTCCCTTCCTTTTTATAATGGTGGTATCTCTGTATATAAGAATCAGCATGGTGTAATGATGTGAGTGTTGTATTATGACACTGGAGACCAGGGTTCGATTCTCTGCTTGGCCTTAGAAACCCCACTGGTTGACTTGGGTGTGTCATGCACTCTCAGCCCCAGAAAGCCCTGTGATAGGTTTGCCTTAGAGTCACCATAAATGAAGGTACACAATAACAACAACAATCTCTGTACTTATTATTGGAAATAACCTATTTAACAAGTATCATGGTATGCATAGTAGGAGATAAAATGGGTCATGTGTAATATAGGCTTTGGCATATTGCAGGCAAATGTGAATTGACTGTAAATACTTGTATAGAGGAGGGCATCTGCAGTCTTGATATCCTGCAGTGATTTTTCCCCAAAAATTAATATTGTCATAAAGATTATTTAGTTTTGCTTTTTTTGCATTCACTGCTCAAATGAGAGATGTAATGGTAACCCTTGGCTCCCGCGATACCTTTTGGAGCCACAGCAAGAGTGGCTTAGCCATGGCAGTGATTAAAAAGGCCAAAAGTAAACAAAACCCAGTGAATAAATCTTTCCTGCCCTCTAGGAGCTGGGTGTGATTGCTCTTTATTGTATTCTTGGCTGTTCTGCCTTGTTCAATTTCAAGTGTGCTAAGGTGTGTGGTGGTCTTCCTTTTCCCTGGCAGATAATTCAAGAGCTGATACATCTCCCTGCCTAATAATCACCATTATGCCTCCTTTCCCCAAATCCCAGTGCTGCTTATGTGTATCTATTTAAATCACTTGGGCTTTTTCCCCCTCTTCTACCCTTCCCTTTCTGTTCGATAACAATAGCTCTGCCTTATATCTGAGAAATTCAAAAAGCTGTATAAACATTTAAGTTTCACACTTCTGCTTAAATCCTGGAAGATCTCCTGAAATGTTACCAGAGTGCCACTTTCCCTTGGGTTACATCACATGGTGGTGCTCCAGCAAGGTTTAAGGCTTGTAAGTAAGAGGATTGAGGGGCTGGAAAAATTCATCTGGGAAGAAAAGTTACATTGTTTGGGCATGATGAGTTTAGGAAAACAGTGAGTAAGAAGAGACATGATAGAAGCATATAAAATTAGGCACAGTAGAGAAAATAGGTAAGACTTTTTTTCGCCTCATATAATCCTTAAATGCAAACCCCAGGATTCCATAGGATGTTGAAAGTGGAATAATAGCACTATAACAGTCTAGTGTGGAAACGGCCATAGTGATGACAACAACCAATTTACGTGGTTTTAAAAGGGGAAGTCACAGAGGATAAGGCCATCAAATGGCTGTTAGTTAAAATGATGGAAGATATCTCCACCAGTGGCTGCTGGGCATGCTGGCACTCTAACACCAGAGGCAGTATCCCTCTGTACATCAGATGCTGGGGAGTGTGTGCCAAAGGGTCCTGCTTGTGGGCTTACTTTGGACAACTGGTTAGCTGCAGTGGGAACAGAACACAGTACTAGATTAGGCCTTAGGTAAGATGTAGCATGGCTTTTCTTATGCTAGCAGGTCCTTAACACAGAATTGTTCTTCGTTATCTCAACTAGGTAACAATCTTACTTGTATTAAGCAAACAATAGAAACTGTTTGCCCTGGTATCCAGGGACTGACTGAAAGCATTAGAAGGAGACTGTCTTGTTTGTGAGTAAATCATAACAAAGCACTCTCCCTCATTATTATATTAATGACAGACATTAAGGACCTATGCTACTGGTCTTGCTCACTTAATTACCAACCTTCAAATATGACTGTAGCCCAGCTTTTCTTATGTCCTTAACTGGCTGATAGCTTCCATGACAGAACTGTGGTATCTGCTCCAAGTTTTATTCCAGCTTTAAAGATTCTGTCTAAGGTGTGGAACTCTACCCTACAAATCGGTTTATTAATACATTAATAGCATTCATTCAGGACTTAGGCGACTGGTCCAGCTCACATGATTACTGACCAAGCTCCAACCTTTGCTACAGCGTGGCTCTTCTTATGTCCTTAACTATTTAGTCGCTGTGAATGCATTGACATATCTAGCTAAGCAATGGTTAGATGATGGTGATTTTGCTTATGGGCACTCTTAAAGCAGCAAGGGTCTCATCTACAACAGCAGCATGCAGGCTGGTAGCCAAGTATCTCTATACATATTCCTTGGTGGAATTTATCTATGTTTTACATTCCAAATCTTCCAGTATGTGTTCCCAGAGAGAAACGCAGTAATTAGTGCTTCAGCTTTCTACTCAGGCTGTCTTATGCCTCGTTGGTTGCCAAAGTTATGAGATTGTTTACCTTAAGAACCTATGTAGCTGGTCCTGTTCACTTATTACCAGCTTTCAGACATTATTGCACTACTATGGCATGAGCCCGACCTTGTAAATAAGCCTAAAGAAACTTCTAGCCTACGAGTAATTGAACCAGTTTGGTAAGAAATCAATAACCTGCATTTTCATGCTAATGTGGAATAGAGGAAAACCTATTGTGCAGCAGCATAGAAAAGAAGGCTATTTGCCTCATAGTAGGCATGTTTGTTTGTTTGTTTGCTTGTTTGTTTTTAAATCCCCTTTGTTAGGCCTATACTTCCTCTGCCAGCCTGCTGCATATACTTGCTGGCCACAGAAGAATACAAACTGATTCATTTCTTCACTTGCAAATTCACTCAGTCGCCTGTTTGAAATCCTGGTCATCTACGTTGACCAAGTGAGTTGTTAAACACATAACTCAGTGATCATGTAGAAAATGATTCCAAAAGATAGCCCCTCCCCAGAGCCTGAGCAATCAAGAGGAACAGGCAGTACAGACTCTCTGGATGATGAATTCCCACTTCAGCCACAGCAGATGGGTGGTTGAAAAGACCTCCAGGCAGAAGCAGAGATGGAGCCAGTGCCTGCACCAAACAATTAGCCACCTGGCTGTCAAGGTCAGGCAACTATAAATCTATCAGCAGCAGAAGAAATTCTTCATTGCAGACAACTGATGGCCAACTTTGTGGACATTTGGCTTTCTTGAATTCCCGAACTCTTGGAATGGCTGCACAAGGTACAGTTTACAACTTGTCTTTCTACTTGCTCTGCCTTGTTCTTCCTGACTGCCTGTTTCCTGTGAATGTCTCTGGAACATTTGAGACCTCATTACTATACTTCTCCTTATTCACACGCTCTCGTGACAGCTCCACCATGCCAAAGCCTGACTTCCCTGGTGCTTATAACTTCTAAGTGCAGAAAAGCTCTAATAGCAATGAAGTTCATGTTCTGAGATAGTGTTTGAGGTTGTATGCACTGCAGACAGAGACTACAAGCATGAAATGCAGTATTGGGTACACATCCTGGTGTCTTTGAAAATATGAATGCTTTAAAAGAAAGAAATGCGAGCTGTTATTGCAGAAACAGCACAGTGGTCCAGTTCAATCAATCATGTTTCATCCTAGTAAAGCAAGACAAGAATGAGTTTTTTGACCATGCATGCAACTTTCTTCCCTCTGAATTGTGCTTAAATGCAATGCAGAAATCTCCCGGTGTGCAAACTCTTTGAATATTTCAGGTTTACTGTGGATCCACGTGTACTAGTGTTCCCATGTGGCAGCCCACTCTTAAAAAGTCTGCAGGTCAAATAATAAATCTACCCCTATTTCCACTTCCAGTGTGCTATTTCCTTATGTCACCAAGGCTAAGGTTTGTTGAGGAGGCAGAATCCAGCATAAATTTATCTAGTTTTCTAGTCTCCCAGCTGAAACCAGTATGGGGAAAACTTTTTACAGGTGCTTCAAGGTGGAGTAAAATGAGCCTCCCATTTGGGTTTTCAGATCTTGGGGCCTGGTCCTCAATTTCAGGGCCTTGATTCTTTTTTCTAGCCCTGAGGCAAAGGGGGAGGAATCTCAAAAAGAGAGTGATATGTTTAAAAGTAGTGTATAATTTCCCCCTCATTTGTTAGACTTTTCCCCCCAATTTGAATGACATACTCTGTGCAACTGCAGTGGGTGCTTAAGGTATTATGCTTAATGACATCACCGGGGGCTAACCTTGTAATATTGCCTTTGTAGCATCATCATGTGATATCACAAGGGATCATCTCTATGTCACAGGTTTCAGACTGGAAATTTTAGTTATACGCCTAGGACCTGGCTATAGCTAAGGCAAACTAGAGCTAAGGCAGACTACTGAGGCAGACTGTTCCATTTTGGAGGCTTAGGACAGCTATCACTGGTAGAAAATATGCTAGTGATAATTAGAACCATGGCTCTGGTGTGCATGAGAATACTAGGGGTCTCTGTGTGGATATGTCCACCTTCTGCCATCTCTGTGTCATATTAACTTCCCATGTTCAGCAAATCTGGAGAATAATATTCATCTGTAAATGATAAAGCTTTGCTTTTTTCCTGGTGTAGAACACTAGGTAGCTAGTGCAGTCCTTTTCAAGCTCCTGTTTCATGAAACCATACCCAAACATTAGGTGGATTCTTTTGATTGTCTCTTCATGTCCCACTCGATGTGGCACAAGCCATTTCCTTTATTTCTCCTGTCAACTTGCAAAGCACTTGAAAGGGATGTTCTCACTGTGGGAAGATTGCACAATCCAACAAAGGTAGTCAAACGACACTGCAACAATGAAGGTAATATTTGAGGTTCTTGACCCATAGGCAAATGTGACATTTATCTTAAGCTGCATTGACATCCTTGTGGCATAATTATCTTCAGTCTCCTATAAATTATTTATAAATTATTTCCCTGTCTATAAATCTTGTGTAGTATTTTCTGATGAATATTTTGAAGTACCTATCTTTCTGCAGGAATTAATGCACATCTGACGAGGTGCAAAACTGCCCTCAGTGTCAATAACACCTTTTTTGGTGGTGAACTTTTCCCTCTGGTTTGCTACTATATACTTGAGATAGTGTTACACTCACAACTGGGATAAACTGCATCATTCACAGACCAATGTGATCTCTTCTGTTTAGTGCTAACTTGTGTTCCACCAGGCCTCACGGGCTCCTGTGCTCGCCTTGAGGCATTTCTTGTCAGTTCCAATGCTGAAAGAACAAGGATTGTTTTCAGAAAAAAAAAATATGAAGGAGAAGGGGAACGCTTTCCTCTCTGGCACCATGCCAGTCTTATGAAATATAGTTTTTCATTCATGCCTTATGTGCTGCGAGGGAGGGAGACTCCAGTAATTAAAACAGTTTCATAGCTCAGATTAGCAGCCTGGTGGGTAGAATAGTCTTTGATGCCATTAGAGTTTGCCTCTTCCTAGCTAATTTGCTTTTGACCCTTACATAGTAGATACAATTTCTTCTGTCGTTTTGGTTTTATAAGTTTATAGCCAACTTTTCTTCTGGCTTTTTCAAATGCGTACAGCTTAATTAAATCCATCTGTGGATCTAACACGTTTACTATCTCTTTCACACAACCCAATTTGTTTTGGTTCTTTGAGGAAAACAAAACCCTATTAAGTGAATTAAACATTAATCAGTGTGGTTTAGTGGTTTGAGGGTTGGACTATAACCATAGGGACCAGGGTTTGATTCCCTGCTCAGTCATGGAAATCCACCGGGTGACTTTGGATGTGTCACACATTCTCAGCCCCCAAAAGACCCCACAATAGGTTCAGCTTAGGGTCGCCATAAGTCAGAAACAACTTGAAGGCACACAACAACACACCTACAGAGTATACCATATGAATAAAAAAATCCTGCTAGTCTAACCAATCAGGAAATTACATACATATACTTTAAAGGCAAAGCTCTTACTCTGAAATCCTCCTTCTCATCCTTTGGACTGTGGAAGAGGGTCCTGGACCCAAGACTCAGAATCGTGGCCCTTAGATCTGGGAACCCTTGCTTCCACTCACTCTCAATAAAATAACTGTGAGAAAGAACCTGAGAACAGTGTACAGAGCTTTGGATATTTTCACAATGATAATTTATTTAAAGTCCTGTTCTGCTCAGTGCTAGAGATTCAGAATGAGTGGCAATATGATAAAAATAGTGGCTTGGATCCAGAGATTTGTTGTATGAGCAGAAAAGCAATTCCACTTGCACAAGGCAGTCCTGCTAAAACTGCCTCATTGCCCTATCTTGCTACAATGCCACCTCATGCCAAACCATATGCCACTTGAGAGGTCCTCTGGGTTGGTGGGGAAGGAGGAGAGCGTGTGTGTGAGAGTGTGTAAGTAGCCAGGGTAGCCCCAGGACACGAGCAAAATTCAGTGTGAAGGTTGTTGCTGAGCAGGCAAGGCTTCCTCTGAGTGGATAGCAGAGGGAAGAGGCGATGTGGCCAGACAGCCAGGTGCAAGGCCAGCAGGAATGTTATGGCTATGTCTTGTGTATTAGAGAAGGCCACACGCCAGAGCACTAATTAGGTCACCCCACATGTTCCAGGGTGACAAGGTAGCATAAGAAGGCTGGTGTTTGCCTTGACCAGCTGCCAGTTGGACACCCTAACTGGACCTGTCATGCTATTGGCAGTGTACTGTTTGTAAGGAGAGATGCTGCCCGATTTTTCTCCGTTATCTTCTGTTATTCCTATTTGTCTAATTGCTGGAATGCTGGTATGTTTTTGCTAAGCCTTATCTTAGAATGCGGCAATAAATTCAGCCTCTAAGTCCTACTTAAAGAGCCTCTGGAATTTTTTCTGCTTCACTGGGACCCTTTGCTGCAGCGAAGCCTTGCTTCACAGATTGCATTCTGCTCATGCTCAGAGGAGCCAAATCCTGCCAACCCTGACATTCAGATCTTAGCACTAATGGCAGCAAATCTAGTCTGATCTTGAAAGTTAAGCAAGTTGAGCTCTAGTTAGTACTTGGGTGATAGACCACCAAAAAATATAAGGTGCTGTAAGCTATATTTCAGAGGAAGTAACTGGGAAAACCACTTCTGAGTATTCCTTGCCTAAGAAAACCCTGTGAAATTCATGAGGTTGACATAGGTTGACAGGTAACTTGAAGGCACATAGTCATATGTACATCTCTTGGTGAAACCTAGGGTATCTGTGTATTATGTCATGATGTTTGCCAGGAAAGTTGCTGAACTGTTGCTGACTGCACAGCAATGAAGGTTGTATCTTCCAGATAACACTTCCTGTGCAAAATAAACTGAAACAATTCTCACTGACTTTCTGCCATCCCTTTAAATTCAATCAGAGCTTTTCTGTTGGAAACCTCTGAGTCAATAACCATGGCGACACTGTCTAATTATGTTAACGTGTTTGAAATGTAATTTCGATTTCCTGGGACAACATCATTAGTGCAGACTCTAAAAGAACCTAGATTGGAGGAAGTTTCTCTTCACAACAGAGTTTGACATCATTCTGCATTCAGCAGGACATTTTTCATTGGAGTGGGCAGCAGTTTTGGCTCTGACTTACCAACTTCATTGGATATGTTGTGTCTGACAACCCGGAGAGATTTTAGTCCTCTAGTGATTTTATAGTCTTTTGGAGAAGATGCATAAATTCCTTTTTAACATTAGGGGATTAAAGAATAATTAAAATTCTATATTAATTATTCTCTGTTTTAAGAATTCCAATTATTTTCTATTTTAAGTTTTTCCTTGTGTGCTGGATTGTCCTAAACAAATAATCAATTTGTTTAATCTGATTTTTATTACAGCTCTGAAATTTAAATATTTTAAACTAGCAGAAGTACTCAGCTTCACATAGGGTAGAAATCCTCTAGTTCTCTCCTACACTGGAAATCTTTCTTTTCCACCTCAAGCCAGGTGGTCTTCCAATCCACTGCTGTTTTTTTCTCCCATGGAGCTAAGTACCCTTTCTCTCCCATTAACTACCCAAATGTTTTTCTCTTTGCTCAACCAGGTGTTTTTCCTCTTTCAACCCAGTATTTCTCTTTCTATCTGCTGCGTATGTTTTCTTCCCCACACCTTTTGTCCTTCTTTCTGGTCTTTCTCTCTGCCTCAGTGCTGAATATTTATTCAGTCTTTCCCTCTGCTTGCTCTCTTCCCCATTCCTTTGCCAGGCAGTAAATTCTTCTCTCTCTCTGTCTCTCATATATTCTCATGTTCCAATTGGGAAGGTCTGCCACCTAGTAACTGAAGATGGTAATGCAGCTAGAGGCTGATTCTAATCAACATTTATTAATATGTTAAAAAAAAATCCAAGGGGCACATCTCTAACATACAATTGATATGCATGCAAAGTTTCAGGTTGCTAGGCTTCCGGGGCTTGGAGCTTCCATGAAGTCACATAGGCAAGCACCCTTTTTTATTATTATAGAAAATGCTGGGTTGATTAAATGGTGTATAGTTGGCTGTCAAATATTGATAACTGAACTAGCTGTTATTTGGATTTAATCCAAAGTGTCTCAGAGCCAAAAGTTATTTCATGTTATTGATGGCCTTCTGATATCAAAGGAGGAATCATGGATTCTCAGCTCTAAAGAATATAGTCAGTACATACATCACTGAGGAACAGCCACAAGCTTTGTACTGAAACACCATTTAAAAGCTGAGGTTTCTTTTGTGTGGATGTAATTGCTAAAGATATTTTTATTTGTAAATTTGTTTATAATTATTTGGTCTGTCCTTGGGGCCTGAGAATTTATATTTTTCTAGTGTTTATAGTTATGAACAATTGTTTTTCATATAATCACATTGTTTCTTAACTACAATCCTATACTCCAAAGTGGGGTGGAGGAAGAATGCTGCTGCCATTTTGCTAGCACAAGTGCCATATTCTGTCTCTAATCAGTCTAGCAGAGATGGGGGGAAATCCAAGTCATGTAACCTTCCAGATTGAATGGGAATCATTGCTGATTTAAGCACTCCCCCAGAATTTAAGTTCCAGAATACAGTCCTGAACTGGAGGAATGGAACCATTTTACCTGAAGTCACAACATCTTAGAGCAGTGACAGGCGATTCAGTCTTCTGGGGTCACCTTAGTTTTTTACTACAAAAGTGAGATCTACCAACCACAGCTTAGAATTGTGGAACTGTGAATCAGAAGGTGGAGGACTCGATGGAGCTTCGTCAACACATGGAAGAATCCAGAGAGATATTCTTTGGTAAAGATGTTTCCTCAAAGACAATCCATTTCAGCCTTTGGGATGCTGTAAATGGTATTTGTAGATACAACTTGAATTAGACCCATGGATTTTTCAGCAATGACTTGTGTTCTGTAGTTTTTGTGTTAAGTTCTACATTTCAGCATATGAAATGTTACTCTCAATAGAAAAATCTATGTACGGTATGTATATAGGTACATATACGTTTGTATATACACATACATACCTATATGACTTTTGAGTTCAAGAATTTGTTCCAAATAGCACAACTGAACAACGCTCAGTGTCTTTCCACACCAAAATCACATCGTGGGTACCCCAAGCAGCATTATTTAAGGCAGTGGAAAAGAGGAATCAATTTAGTGTTGCTGTTGTTAAAGAACTGGGACTGCAGTCAGAAATCTTTCCCAATCTATTACATATCTGTTTACTACTCATCTATATTTTAGCTCTTGTGTGGATAATATTATATGGTTCAGACACTAGATAGATTGGACTTAGTAGC